>CAUYSK010095127.1:0-43453 GCA_963575035.1 Avahi laniger
TTATTTCTTTGTTAATTTTCTGTTTGGAGGATCTGTCCTGTGCTGTCAGTGGGGTGTTGAAGTCTCCGACTATTATGGTGTTGCTGTTTATCAATTTGTTTAGATCAAGTAGAGTTTGCTTTATGAATCTGGGTGCACCTAAGTTGGATGCATACATATTTAGAATTGTTATGTCTTCTTGTTCAACTATACCCTTCATTATATCGTGGCCCTCTTTGTCTTTTGTTAACTTTTGTTGATTTAAAAACTAAGTTATCTGAGATCAAAACTGTTACACCAGCCTTCTTTTGGCTTCCATTTGCTTGAAATATTGATTTCCACCCCTTTACCTTGAGTCTAAATGCATCCTTGCAGGTTAGATGTGCTTTCTGAACACAGCAGATACTTAGCTTGTATTTTTTTTCCCCCCATTTGGCCAGCCTATGTCTCTTGAGAGGGGAGTTCAAGCTATTCACATTTATTAAAAGAACTGATAGGTGGGGTAAATCACTGTTCATTCTGTTGGATTGCATTCTGTTGCTTTGTTTTGTCTCTTGAGCTATTGTGGAATCTAGCCTTTGATCTTTAACTTTTGAGTGGTTTTACATTCATGAGTGTTTATTGTGCTGATCCTTGTGTAATTCTGTTTTGAGTACTTCTCGGAGAGCTCGTCTTGTCTTGGTAAATTCCCTCAGTGTTTGTTTATCTGAGAATGCCTTTATTTCTCCTTCTTATGTAAAACTTAGTTTCGTGGGGTGCAAGATTCTAGCATGGGCATTATTCTGTTTCAGAAGAGTGAGAATGAGGCCCAGTCTCTTCTTGCTGTCGGGTTTCAGTTGAGAAGTCTGGCGTTATTCTGATGGGCTTTCCTTTGTACGTTATTTGTTTCTTTTGCCTTGCAGCTCGTAGTAAGGCCTCTTTAGTGGCTATTTTGGTCAATCTGATGACTTCATGTTGTGGTGTCTTCCTATTTGCAATGAATCTCCCTGGGGTCTGCTGAGCTTCTTGTACCTGTATATCTATATTTTTAGCCAGGCCTGGGAAATTCTCCTCTATTAAATCTTCAAATAGCTTACCCAGCCCTTGCGTGTTTTCTTCTTCACCTTCTGGAACCTCTGTCACTCTGAGGTTTGTTTTTTTCACATAATCCCACATTTCTTGTAGGCTTATTTCTTTTCTCTTAATTTTCTGCTCGATCTCTGTGACTGACTTATTTAATTGTCAGGAGCTGTCTTCAGTTTCTGAGATTTTTTCTTCTGTTTGATCTACCCTGTTCTTGAGGCTTTCCACTGTGTTTTGTAGTTCCCTGAATAAGTCCTTCATTTCCAGGAGATCGGTTAGATTTTTCTTTAATATTTCAATATCTTTAGTGAATTTTTCTTCCAAGTCCTGGATTTTTTTTGTGGTTTCTTTGTGTTGGTTATCCGTTTTTTCTTGCATATCATTGAGTTTTCTTACAATCCATGTTTGGAATTCTTCTTCTGTCATTTTAGTATTCTGGACTTGGTTAATGTCCTTTGCTGGAGAGCTCGTGTTCTTCTTTGGGACTGTGCTTTCCATTAGGTTCTTCATACTTCCAAAGATCTTTCGCTGGGTCCTTCCCATCTGGATCAGCTGTTGCTTCTCTTCTTTCCTTTTTCGTTTGTAAAGTAAGATGTCCTGTGTACTTTTTGCTTCAGTGGATGTTGTGGTAGCTAGGCAGATCACAGGTGCTGCCTATTAGCCTGGATGTGTGCACTTCTATGATTACTTGGTCTGCCACTGGAGATAGCTGCTAGTATGTTGTTCAAGGTTCTACCACGGCTGGGAGGGCTGCTCCTGATGGGAGGGGCTACTTAGGGAACTTGTTTTGATTTCTTGCCAGGATTTTTGTTCCGTAACCAGGGACCTCACTGTTGGTAGCTGACAGGAGGTGGAAATCCAGCCCCAGAGCTGCAATCCTACTGGATGACCTAAACCAGTCTGTGGAGCAAAGTCACTGCACTGTCGGATATTGGCCAGCGCCAAGGCACCGTGGATTGAAGCTAGTCACAGAGGGAAAGTGGCTCTTTATGTCTCGGCCCCCCCAATTCCAGAGGTGGAGCCTACCACTTTCCCAGCGAAAGATGCTGGCTATGGGAGGGGACGCTGCCCCAGTTGACCCAGTGCCCCAGTGTCTGCAAGTCCCGTAGGCTTTAGCCTCCCACAGCTGAGGAAGTATTCAGAGTTCACCCCTCAAAAACGGGCCTGGATAGTTGACTTTATGTCCTGTAAGGGCGGAGCTTGTCGCAAGATTTCCCAGGCTGGGGGAAGGGAGCTGCCAGACACCGTATAGCACTGCAGCGGCAGGGCTGTGGACCCCAAGAATGGCGTTCACCCACCCACAGGGCACCAGCACTGGAGGCAACCGTTCAGGGGTTGGCAGGTGCCAGATCAGGGAGCCGAGTCATCAGGGTGTCCCGTTGTCTCTTTTATGTTACCATCCCCCAATCTGACGCCTGTCCAGCAGTAGCTCTCACTCTCACTGACCCGCCTTGAGCAGGCCTATTTAATGGCTGCGGTTTCCAGGTTCAAGTCCACCATTTAGTGATCACCTCCTTGATCTGGACCCACTGGGTGCCAGAGACCAGCTTCCTGACTCCTAACTGCCTCCGGAGGTAGCCCAGACCAGCCCTTTCCCTGACCAGTGCAGTCCTGGCACGGAGCTCTAGGGAGTTCAAGGCGCTCCCTGCTACTGTCTCCTCTCTGCAGAGCCCCACGTCTCCTGCCACAATTCTGCACCCACTTCATGCAGGTCCCTGTCTCGGTGGACTTGTAAGTCAGTGGGGAAGCTAGACTTTCTCTTGAGGGTCTGATCCCACTACACTTGCTGGCCAGGTGGGCACAGCTGTCCCACGCTCCACTGTCTATTATCTGTCTCGCGCTCTCCAGGTTTCGCGTTCCTATCTCCCGTTCACCTTTTTTTTTTCCTGTTTTGTGTGTCCCACGCTCAATCTCCACCGATTCACCTTGCTGTTCTTACGGGAGAGGGATCCATTCATGTGTAGCAGACTGAGATCTACACCTCTTTCTCTGGGAGCAGGAATCTGGGAGGTTACCTTTACTCTGCCATTTTTTCTCTCTCTCCTGTAACCATTTTAGTACAGTATTGCTGGTTTAATTGAAATCTCTGTTTCAGTATGCTTATTAATTCTCAACCCTATATTAATATATAGGAACTTAAGCTGTTCATTTAAAAAATTATACACATTTTATATTATTGTTTTTACTTATTAATAGAAACTTAAAGGTGAATAATTTTAAAACAAATTCTTATAGTTGTATAGGTAAATTCCATGGGTTGTCACATTTTTTAATACAGCTATAGCTGATGGAAAATTTTGTGTATCTTATAGGAAACATTATTATACTAGAATTACAGAGATAAAAATATTGTCTGCATTGAGTCTTTATTATGATAGATAACATTAAAGCTGGGTTAAAGACAAATCAGTTTGCCAAATAATACACTGTCTGTAATCATTTTGAAAGATGGGCCTAGGACTCCTTAATCACAGTGAGTACCATTTATGCTAGCAGTCGTAACTGCTGTTACTTGAAAAGTCAAAAGATGACTAGGGACAGAATAATAGAATCCTTACGTGTAGGCCAATATTAACATTAGCATGATAATGTTGAAAGCTTTCTCAGAAATCTCCTACCTAAGTACAACATGTTTATAATGAAGTGTTGATAGACCCTGGAATGGAAATCTCTTGGGAAAGCTCAGTGAGTGTCAAGCTCCAGCCAGAGCTAATGGATTACAGAATAAGGTCTGAGTCAAGCATTTTAAGCCTCTAATTTTGAAAATGTCTTATTAATCATTTTTGGACTTTAACAGCTTTATCACTGTCAAAAATAAGTCATACTAAAATTAAACTGAAAGAATCTCCACAAAGAATAGAATTCATCCAACTCACAAATGAAGCAGAGTTGATTTTAATGCAGGCTGATGGACTAAACCTTGAGAAAGAGATAAATGAACCTGCCAAATGGTGGTTCTAAAACTTAGTGAGTAGAAAATCAACTAGACATTCTTAAAAATGCAAATCCCCAAGGTCCAACAACAAAGATTCTGTTTAAGTGTTGGGGCCAGGAAACTACATGTTTGATAATGCATCTCAGGCAATTCTGATGCAAGTGGCCAATGGGTTACAACTTGAGGAATGCATCGTCATCTTAGTTTAGGACAAAAAAACTGTTCTGTATAGCACCCAGTCTGTACAGGGACCCCCAAGATACTACCTATTTCTCCATTTATCACTTTTCTTTGACCATTCCTACTTTTCTCCCTCAGGATTTCTAAAAGTATACTTACTGTATAAAACTTCTTGAGAATTGATATGGGCAGTAAAATTGATAAAAATGTATGATATTTGAAAAGAAGAATCTTTGTCTCACATAGATATAGTAGAGAGAGGTTTAGCAGAGAGAGGAGGGGCAAAATATAGCCTGAATCCATACTATGGAAATAAATAAGTTCAGAAAGTATTAGAAGCCCTGAACAAAGATCTCCCCAGAACTAGGTGAGACAGGGAAACAAAAAGGAGAGAACCCTTTCATTTTGTTACAATGGGTCTACCAGCATGTATTAGGAGAAACAAGTAAGAAGGAGAAAGGAAAAAGATCATAAATTGGTTTCTGCCTCTTCCATTGGACCTCATTAGCCTAAATGTATTTGTATATTTTCATCAGTTTAAAAACTAGTTATGGAAAATATATAAGAAATACAATAAGTAGACTCTATAAGCCTGGGTCTGAGAATGTTTTGAACTCCCTATATATTATTTGGAACTCATTGTTTTTGAAATGATCAATAATACTTAATTTCAAGTTGATAAAAATGCCTTAATATATATTACTTTTTATTTTACAAAGCCTTTTAACATGCATGTTAAATACAGTGATAAACACATGCATGCACATATGCACACGTACACACTAAGATACAGCATAGATATGAGTAAGTCAAGCCCATGGTTTAAGGCACTCCCAATTAACTTAACTATTGAAAATGACTGTTAATCACAATGTAATGAAATAAACAGAAGATATATTTAAAATATTTAATAAGTAGTGGGACTAATGGGTACTGGCCAAATAGAATAAATACCTATCAATGCTTAGAATTCAAATATTAATTGGCTTCACATTACTACAAATTTATACAGAGAATTTTCTGGAAATAAAAGGAAAAATTTGTTTGTTTGATGTGGAGGAAATTAAGAAAGCTGTAAGAAAAAGAAAGAGACAATACCGAACTAGGTTAATGGGAGAATAATATGAACAAAAACTTGAAAAATATTGAAGGTGATGTATATTTTAGAAACACATTTTTGGTGGATTCCTATCTTGTTGTGTTTTAGTGATAATAAATGGTCATAAGACAAAACTAAGTTTTCATTGGACCTTCATATTATTCTCAAGGGTAGGAAGGGCAAATCTCATGTGAGGTAGAATGCTTATGGCCCATGTGTTATAATTTCATGGAAAGAAAGTATATAAACTGGATGTAACTGGAGACCATTCTTCTAAGTGAAGTATCACAGGAATGGAAAAACAAACACCACGTGTACTCACCATTAAATTGGAACTAACTGATCAACACTTATGTGGACATATGGAAATAACATTCATCAAAAGTCAAGCAAGAGGGAAGGGAAAAGAGGAGATGGATAAATTCACACCAAATGGGTACCATGCACACTATCTGGGGGATGGGCACACTTATAACTTTGACTGAAATAATACAAAAGCAATTTATGTAACCAAAACGTTTGTACCCTGTAAAATTCTGAAATTAATAGAAAAAAAAGGTAGATTAAAGGAATTATGGAAATTATACTTCTTGCTTTTCTGTATTCCAGCACTGACCTCCCCAAAGGAGAATGGATGGCTAATTGGATACAAGAGATTGATTGGGAGAAAGACTTCCTTCTCTTGGCAGGTACTTTTCAGCTTCTTTCTTTGATGGCTGCTAACATCTGACAAGCTGTATTCTACTCTTTTTCCAGGACATAAACTTCTGAATCAGGCATTATCTTAGGACCTGCAAGTTATGATGGAGTTGACTTTAATTCAGGAGAAATTGCTAACAAATCTATATGGTGGAGTTTCTAAAGTAATTTTATCCAATTAGCTTTAGCATTATCATGAATTACATTTTTATCAACATTTGTCTCCTCCTATATTCTTTATTAATCCAAATTAGAGAAGAATGAAGGATTCTTATATGGTGACGACTGCCACTGAAAATTTCAATAAACATTATCTCTGTTTTATTAATGAAGAAATAAGCTACCCAACATCATCTTGTAATCCATGAGGATTAGATTTGTGCCTAAGTCTCCTACTTCTGGTTGATATGCTGAGAGATAAAAAGATTGTAAAGCAATAAATAGATACAAAAATTACTTACTGATTAAGTCACCATAGGGTCTGAGGAATGACAAAAGAATAAAAAAGATAAAACATAAACAGAAAATTATGTTTTATAAAATAAAAACTAAAGAATCCATTAAAAATTACTCACTGAAGGTGAAAATATCATGCATAAGCATCATTCAGAAAAACAAATATATTTATAAGTATCATCCAAAGTCAAAAGATAGTTTTAATTTGTATTCAAAGTGGGCAATAATATTGGTCCCTCCCTATGTAGTATATTTTTTGAATTAACAAATGGAATTACAACTAGCTACAACAGTATTTTTAATTTTCATACAGATCCTAAAAAATTAGATATATTTTTTAATAATTTAGTAGTGGGGACTAATAACATTTTACAGAGTATTCCCAAGGAAAATGAAAACTTCTGTTTCTTGTCTTGTGATTTCATTGTGACTGTATTTGTGACCAAAGAGTGTGTGTGTGTGTGTGTGTTTGCTGTATTTCTAATTAATAAAATGAGTAGAGTGAATGTTGCTGAAAATATATAATACTTTATTAAATTATAATTTTATAAATATAAGTCATAGTCATTTTAGAACATCTAGAAAACACAATTAAGGAAAAGAATACATCCATAATCCTCACTGCCTTGAAATCACCCTCATTAGTATAATTTCTGTGTGTTTTCTTCCAGCAATTTGTGTATAAAGTACTAGAAAATATATTACATTACTCAAACACATTAGTGTGCAAAAAGACAAAATGTATATTTGTTCTGTATCTAGTGTTGTTGTAATATTTTACAGTAAACATTAGCTTGAATAATAACTTGCCCAAAATATACATCCTGTAAATGTGACCTTATTTGAAAAGAGGGTCTTTGTAGATGAAACTAAATTAAGCATTTCGAGATGAGATTATCGTGGATTAACTGGATGGGTCCTAAATTCAATGATATGTGTCTTACAAGAAAGAAGAAAAGATAAAGAAACACACAGAGGAGGTGGCCTTGTGAGAACAGGCTGACGCTGGAGTCATGCATCTACAGGCCAAGGAATGTCAAGGATTGTGGCTAGAAAAGAAGCTAGAAAAGAGACATGGAACAGGTGCTCCCTCAGAGTCTCTGAGAGGAATCAGCACTGCCAATGCCTTGATTTGTAATTTTGGCCTACAGAAATGTGAGAGTATGCATGTCTATTGTTTTAAGCGATCCAGGTTTTGGTAATTTATTACAGGGACCCTAGAAAACTAATACAGTAGCCCTCCCTTCTTAGGGAGAGCTATATTTCAAGACCTCCAGTGGGTGCCTGAAACTGGATAGTACAGTCATGCTCCATCACTAATGGACTTCATATATGATTGTGGTCCTATACAATTATAATGAAGCTGCCCTATGCAAGTGTATTATTTTTTATCTTTTATACCATATTTTTACTCTCCCTTTTCTATATTTAGATGTGTTTAGATACACAAATGCTTACCGTCATGTTACAGTTGCCTACAGTATTAAGTACGGTAAAATACTGTACAGATTTGTAGCCTAGGAGCAAAAAGGTACACCATATAGTCTAGGTGCATAGGAGGCTATACCATCTAGGTTTGTGTAAGTACATCCTGTGACGTTCATACAATAACAAAATTGCCTAATAACACATTTTTCAGAAGATATCCTTGTCTTTAAGAGACATATGACTGTATATACTATGCATGAATTTCTTTTTCCTTCACAATTTCACATATAGAAGATTTATTCTTACCAAAGGTCTTCTTAGCAACTTCAACATGTGACTTTTTTTCTTAAAGGAAGCACTTCACAGCATCTCTTTGACATATCCGAATCGCCAACATTACTACTCTTACACTTAGGGCCATTATTAAGTAAAAGAATTTCTTGAATACAAACACCTTGACACCAAGATAGTTAATCTGATAATTGAGAAGGCTCTAATTGACTAACTGGCCAGTAGCATATACAATGTGGATACACTGAGCAAGAGGATTTTTCACATCCTGAGCATGATGGAGTGGGACGGTGCAAAATTTCGTTCGTCTAGTTACTCAGAATGCAATTTTACACTTGTGAATTGATTATTTCTGGAATTTTCTATTTAATATCTCTGGACCCCAGTTAACCATGGTTTGTGAAACCTTGGATAAGGGTGCACTAGTGGACATATCCCAAGACTATACTAATATTTATTGTATGTTAATTTATTTTTAAGATGCTATTATCCCTATAAAATTGCTATACAAAAATCTTTATAAGTGTTTATAAATCTTTATAAGTGTTTCTGATTATGTCCATGAATTTACTATCTAAAAATTAAATTTTAATACTCTTTAAAAATGATAGAGATTTCTGCATTTCTCCTCAGAAAAAATTTATATTCCCAGTGATAGTTAATTGTGATAGAACTTTGGGAAGGACCAGATGCTGTTTCTTCAAATAGTTTGTACAGATTGGAAATATTAAAGGGGTGCTCTTGGAAATAAAAGTTGGCATTTTACAATTTAATATTCATAATTCTATAATAATCCTGCTTTTATTTGTTTTTCCTATTGCTAAAGCTTAGAATCTCAGCTGGGAGTCAGTGGAAGCTTACCCATCGGTAGGTATGATTCTCACTAATGTTTTTCTTCATTAGTGTAGATAATCAGAAATTAACTGCAAAAATGTATGTATCTTGGATTAATTTCATATGTATGTAGAGATAATGGGATTTAAATGTGTTTTTTATAACCTATGAGATTTCAATAGGAAAAAGATTATATGACTATATACAAAGTAATTATATTTTCATCAAACCCATTTAACTAATATGCAATAAAATTATAAAACTAAAATTTTAAAATTCAAATATTCATTCCAAATATCAATAAATATAAAAAGGTAACTTATGAAAATCTTATTTCTAAGCAAATATTCTTTCATATTCTTACAGACAAAATAATGAGTCTAAGTAGCTGAAAGAGAAAATTTAATTTTTGAATTTCAGAGATGATCAATATGATAGGGTTCATCCAAAAGGGAATTGGATATAAATGTTTTGTTTATTTTTGACTTTTTATTTTACTTTAATGATACCTAATGAGTTCATATAAAACATTCATTCTCCAAACTCTTTTAAGAGTTTGTGTATCTGAGAATTTGCTTCTTAAGGGAAAACCAACTATTAAAGACCATTGCTAGGGTTTCGACTTCATAAGAGATTGAAATCTTCTTCAAAGCAACAGAAAGAAATACAGTAACAATCTCAGAATCTTCCTATTTCTATCACTTTCCTGAAGAGAAATGAGAAAAATTCATCACAGCCAGTTGCAGAATTAGATTATTTTGGATGAGCTGTCATTTAAGAAGCCGAAATCACTTTTTTTATTGTGTTTTGTGTGTGTGTCTGTGTGTGTGTATGTGTGTGTGTATATATATATATATATATATAATTTCAAAATATTATGGGAGTACAAATATTTAGGTTACATATATTGCCTTTGCCCCACCCAACTCAGAGCTACAAGTATGTCCATCCCCAGACAGTGTGCACTGCAAGCTGTGTCAAAAATAAGGACAAGTTCAGTAAACAATCTTTTATGTAAATGATAAAAAAATTTATCAGTGTAGGCTGTGTTACTTTCTTAGAAATTTGATCTCTATTAAAAGAGTTTTCTTCTTATAAGGAAACTATTTAAGCAATAATGGAAGGGAATACCTTAAAACTAAATTAACATGAAGGCTTAGACCTTATTACCATAAACTGCAGGATGTTTAACACCAGATATTGTTACATAACTTGTTTAAATTTACATTTATCACAATAGTTCAATGGGTATTAATATCAGATAGGGCATTATTTAGAAAAAGATCATACATTTTATTTGATAAATATCACATACATTCATTACTTTTATAGTTCAATCAATAAGATTTTTTAAAAATTATATATAAACTAATATATAGCTCATAGTTGTCTCTTTAAAAATATCTTAAATTTTCTGGTTAAACAAAGTTGATTGACAAGGGGTATGAATTATTAGATTTCACAAAATAAGGAATAGATGAAGGTATTCATATCCCTCAAGTAAATATAATATTTATAAATATATCTAAGGTAAACTTTATAGCAGGCAATATACATATATAATTACTAACTACTTGCAATTATCATGTCGTATGATACCAGCACTGTTCAAAGCACTATTCCTGTATTATTTAATTCTTTTTCAAGCTCCATCAAGTTTTATTATCATCATTTTATAAATGAAGAACCTGATGCAATGGGAGGTTTATTCATTTGCTCTAGGTAATAGAGTTAGAAAAATTTAGAGCTAGGATTTGAACCAAAGAAGTATGACTAAAGAGCTTACATCCTTATTCCTACATTATGCTTGTGCATACTTCTAGAGAGAATTACTAAGTTAAATAGATATTTATAAAGTAGTGTAAGTTAATGTGAATATATAGTTGGGGCAAGCAATCATTCCATTCCCAAGAAAAGATAGAATTTATGATATCTTACTTTAGTTTTATTAAGTGATAACAGGTGTTTGTTTAAAATTATATATATTAAGTGCATATTAATGTATATACACATTTTTCTTTCTGCTATAAAATACTTGTTGTTGGCAGACCACCCCTACAGGCATGAACAACTAGAAAATCTGCATAAAACAGACAAAATATTTCTTTGAACTCATCAGAGATTCCCAGGGAAGGACGACTTCAGGAAGCAAGATCTCCCACAAGAAGAAAAATGAAAGGTAAGTTCAATCTCTAACGTTACCATTCTCACTGAGAAGTTCATAGGATTCTCTGAATGGCTGAGAAGATAAACAGAGCATTCAGGAGCACATGGAGCTGGGAAATCAAAAGATAAAGTTTAGGATTCAATTTGATCAGGTGCCATTGATTTATTTTTGTTGCTGGTGTGATTGCTTTGGGGATCTTTTTCATAAGTTCTTTGCCTAAGCCAATGTCTGTAAGAGTTTTCTGGACATTTTCTTTTAGAATTCTTAAGGTTTCACACCTTAGGTTTAAGTTTGTTATCCATTTGAGTTAATTTTTGTGAGAGGTGAGAGGTGGCGATACGGTTTCAGTCTTCTGCATGTAGTTATCCAGTTTTCCCAGAGCCATTTATTGAATAGAGATTCTTTTCCCCAATGTATATTTTTGTTTGCTCTGTCGAACATTAGCTGACAATATGAGGATAGTTTTATATCTGGATTCTCAGTCCTGCTCTAAAGATCTGTATCTCTGTTTTTATGCCAGTATCACGAAGTTTGGGTTACTATAGACTTGTAAGAAAGCTTCAAGCCTGGTAGACTGATGCCTCCCAATTTGTTCTTTTTGCTTAAGATTGCTTTGGCTATACGAGGTCTTCCTTGGTTCTATACAACGTGTAGAATTTTTTTCTAGATCTGTAAAGAATGATGATGATACTTTGATAGGAAATGCATTCATTCTTGAGATTACTTTAGGAAGTATGGACATTTTAACAATATTGATTATGTATACCATTGAATACTACTGAACTACAAAAAAAAATAGTGATCTAGCACCTCATATATTAGCCTGGATACAGCTTGAGCCCATTCTTCAAAGTGAGGTATCACAAGAATGGAAAAATAAGCACCACATATACTCACCATCAAATTGGTACTAATTGATCAACACTAAGGTGCTCCCATGGTAGTAATATTCATTAGGTGCCAGTCAGGTTGGGGGTGGGGGTAAACTCACAACTAATGTAGATGGAGCACACTGTATGGGAGAAGGGCATGCCTCTAGCCTTAGCTTAGGCGAGGCAAAGGCATTACGTGTAACCAAAATGTTTACACCCTCATAATATTCTGAAATCAAAAAAAATAAATAAAATAAGCAAATAAATAAATAAATAAATTTCACAAGGAGTCATCAGGGATTGGCAAAAAAAAAATTAAAAATAAAAATAAAGTTTAGGATTCACCAAGAATAATGTGCCTTGGTAAATAACTGAAAACTGAAGGTATATACAAACTAGGTGAATTAGAAATACACTAGCTCACATAAAGAATGAAAGCCAGATCTAAATTTTATCAGTTGCAGATTGAATGTACTTGGTTTACTTTTAGACTAATGTCCAGGTTTTTATCCTAAACTACCTGGCAGAATCCTGGACAAACACAAAAATTTTGTGGAGGAACATGTCATCATCAGAGTCTTGATATTGCTTTATCTTTTTTTATACATACTTTCAGAATTCTATTGAAAATGAATAAATTTTATCATTCACATTGTTCCTATTGTCAGTTACTATCATAGGAAAGCCTGGGAGAGCAGTAAAAGATGAAGGTATGGAAAATGTAGAAATCTTGCAGGGGTGCTCAATTTTGGCTTCTAGGTGGATATTTGAGATAGGCAGATAAGTTTGTAGCCCAAGAGGGAAAAGTCAAGAGTAGACATATAAATTTGAGACCTGTGACTCTCCTCAAAGCTATTCACCTTTATAAGACCTTACAGAAAGTTAGATGATAAAGGGTTCAAAGTCAAATTATAGTCTCTGAAAATATTAAGTTCTATCAGATAAAAACAAAATAGAAAAAAAACAGAGTGATAATAAATGGGCATTGGCATAGGAGAAAAATATTACATAACAAAATATTTTTTTTTCTCAGAGTAATAGTGCTAAAATGCATACAGAAGAAAAAATGCCACTTACATTCATAAAATTGGGGCATTTTCTATTAGATGTAAAATTTGAAATTATGTCATAGTACTCCTTTAAGTAAAATTATTAACCCTCTGAGAGATTGATTTCTATTCATTTCTCTTTAAATATAACATTATTAAGAAATGAATAATGGGATGAATATGTAGAGGTACATTTGATCAGAGCTGAGGAGCTTCACTAAATTTTAAGATAAAAAAAAATCAAACAAGAGATTTGATCAAGAGAAATGTTTTTTTTTTTTTTTTTATTTGAGACAGAGTCTCACTGTATTGCCTGGGCTAGAGTGCTGTGGCGTCAGCCTAGCTCAGAGCAACCTCAAACTCCTGGGCTCAAGCGATCCTCCTGTCTCAGCCTCCTGAGTAGCTGGGACTACAGGCATGCACCACCATGCCCGGCTAATTTTTTCTATATATTTTTAGTTGTCCAATTAAGTTCTTTCTAATTTTAGTAGAGATGGGGTCTTGCTCTTGCTCAGGCTGGTTTCAAACTCCTGAGCTCAAACAATCCACCCACCTCGGCCTCCCAGAAAGCTAGGATTACAGGCACGAGCCACCATGCCCGGCCTAAGAGAAATTTTATAACTGAAAATTTGTATAATTTTTGCCAGTGAATTGATAATGCAATTATTCATTTTTTTTTAGATTACAATATAGTGTAAAACTTCCAAATACTTGAAAAGTGTACAGAATTTATAAGTACTCAGAAACTGCAATGTGTTAGATAAGTATCAATATTATATATATGGTTGTAATCTGTTGAGAGAATAAATCAAATTTTATTACAGTACATACAATATGATGCAAGGATTACAGAAAAATATATGTGTGTACACGTTTGTGTAAACACACATAGACACAGAGAACACAAACACAGATTTTTACTTCTTTTCACATGGGCTGTCTTATCAGAACCCTAAAACCTAGATAAAAATGCTACCTTTTTCTTCACCAAATTTCCTGCCTTTTCCTGTTGCTGATGATCTGCATTTTTCTACTTTCCTATTCTCTTCAGAGGCCATCCATCTGATGTGTAAATATGGATAATGGTAGTAAATCCAGCCAATTATTCTCTGCTAATTCATTAGCTAGATAATGTGTTATCTCTCCAAGGAAATGTAATGTCTTTTTCTCTATATACATCTCCTATAAAATGTCTATGGGGAGAAACACTAATGCTGGGATTTAAAAAGATCCAACTGGGAGTTAATTTATTCAAGAGGGATTTACTTCAAGTCCCTCTAATCACATTAATAGAGCAGCTGCCTGCTCTAATTATGCATAAATCAATTCCACATGCTACAAGTTAATCAAAGAATGGGAACATTTTCAGTGCAATGTCTTCTAAAAAGGAGAACAAAATACCTTTTGTCGTTATTGGTGGTAATGCTTTTCATTATCAAGGTTTTAATACATAGAACTACATTTAAAATTTAATTGTTGCAGTTGATTTGTAAATAGAGTTTCTTTATATAATCATGTACAATTATCTACGCATAATGTTCTATGACAAATATGGAATGGAAAAATAATCTTTGATTTTTAATAAATCTATAATGTATTGCCATCCTCATACTTGTAAGTTGTGTCTGTATTAATTATTATCTGGGAATAATGGATGAACACAGAGGGATAATTATATTAACATTTGTATTTTACTGTATATATTGTCTAATTTCAAAGTTTCTTCCAATGTCAAAACTTGAATAATCATCTCTGTGCAAAAGATCTTTCATCTGAGCTCAGGGAATTTTTTTTTTCTTTCAAATTGTGACTGGGACAGTCTACTTACACTGCTAACCAGAACTTATATACAATATGGATAAAACTTCATGAACATTCAGTTCATTAATTTAAAAAAATGTTTTTGCTTTAATAATCAGAGTTTCTTACTCCTGAATTTTTTATTGCCCTTCTTGCTCATGCCCTTTATCTAAATCATATTGCCATTATTTTATCTATATATATAAATATCATATAAATATATTTATATATATATATCATCCATATTTCCTTTCTATCCTACTCCAGTCACTACTTTGTTATGTATTTGTTGGGTGATGTCTCCTACTACTGTGTCTTCTCAGTCATATCCACCTTCCAGACTATGGATTGTGACAAAATTAAATGTGAGTTCTTAACCTGACATCTCCCAACTTTAAAGAAGAGAAGTATATATGTAGGTCTTGATTAAAGATAAAGGTGATAATGTAGTCTTATAAGGAAAATATGATGTTTTCTATAAATTGATGCTGAGTCAATTGGAAATCCATATGGAAAAATAAACTATCTTGACCACTGCTTCAAACTATATACAAAAAAAATTAATTCATAATGGATTGCAGATCTAGATCTGAAAAGTAAACAATAATTACATAAAAGAAAATAGAATATTTTTATGACCTTGGAGTAAACAAAGTGGTGTTAAACAGAAAATAAAAAATACTAATCTGAAGTGAAAAATAATTTATAAATTAGACTGAGTTAAGGGTAAGATCTTTTATTTATTGAAAAATGTAATTAAAAGAGTAAAAGGCAGAACATAGAATCAGAAACAATTACATAATGCCTAACAACATTCAACTATATCCTTACTATATAAAGAATTTCATCAAATAAATGAGAAAAAGATGGAAAATCAAATATGGATATAGGCAAAAGGAAAAAGAATGTAGTTATAAGGACAAGGAAATTTGAAAATGCTATGATATACTACTACACACTCACCAGAATGGTAAAAATGAAAAAGGGTAATGCCAGGTTTGGTGAGAATATAGAGCAGCTGGAATTCTCATTGTGGTGGTATCAAATATTTATATAATCACGTTGGAGAGCTCTTTAACTGTATCTACTAAGCAGAAATATATGAATCAGAAATTCCACACCAAGATATATATCCACCAGAAAAACAGATGTTTACCATAAGACATATATTAGAATGTTCATAGCAATAATATTCATAGTAGCCAAAATATTGCACAATGCCCAAAAGCCTAACAGTAAAATGGACATATAAATTTTTCATACAATGGAATACTACATGGTAATCCCAATAAATGGATTAAAGACTTAAATGTAAGACTTGAAACTACAAAACTACAAGAACATAGGGAAAACTCTTCAGAACATTGGCCTGGATGAAGAATTTGTGGCTAATACATCAAAAATACAGGGAACAAAAACAGAAATAAACAAATGGGGCTATGTGAAACTTAAAAGCTCCTGCACAGTCAACAGAAACAATCAACAGAATGAAGGGATTACTTCCTGAATGGGAGGAAATATTTGCAAATTATTCATCTGACAGGGGACTAATATACAGAACATACAAGGAACTCAGACTACTCAACAGTAAAAAATATAATAATAATCCCATTAAAACGTGAGGAAAGGACATGAATAGACATTTCTCAAAAGAAGACATACAGATTTCCAACAGGTATATGAAAAAATGCCCAACTTCTATAATCTTCAGGGAAATGCACGTTAAAACCACAACAAGATATCATCTCACCCAAGTTAGAATGGCTATTATTAAAAAGACAAAAAAAAAATAGCAGATGCTGGAGAGGATGGAGAGAAAAGGGGAATCTTATACACTGTTGATGTGAATGTAAATTAATACAACCACTATGAAAAACAGCTAGAGATTTTTCAAAAACTAAAAATAGAACTATCGCATGATCCAGCAATTCCACTACTGGATAGCTATCCAAAGAAAAGAAACCATTGACATGTTTATTGCGGCACTGTTGACAATAGCAAAGATACAGAATCAACCTAAGTGTTCATCCATGTAACAAACAGATAAAGAAAATACAGTATTTAAGAGGTCTGTCCAGAAAGTATCTAGCCACTGTTAATATAAGGAGAATGGTTTGCACGACATCGATGTAACCTGGCAGCCAAGGAGAGTTGACTGGAATATGCAAGCATGAACAGTGATGACTTCACTGTCCTAGTTAGCGGGGTGCTAGACACCATTGAGTGACCATGTGTATTGTGTGGCCATCACATTCAAAATGAATGAGTGAGTAGAACAAGGAATCTGCATCAAATTTTGCATTAAGCTTGAACATTCCTCCACAGAAACTATTTGGATGATTCAGAAGGCTTTAGGGGATGATGCAATGAGTATAGCACAAATGAAAGTGTGGCACAAATGCTTCAAAGATGATCAAGAATCTATTGAAAGTGATCCATATTCTGGAAGGCCTGCAAGAAGCAGAACACCTGAGAATGCTGAATGTATTTGGGTTACGTTAAGAGATGCTGGGAGAACACTGTGAGGTCACGAGGTGCCTACTGTGAAGGGAACTGAAGCGTCATGGTCCTATGTACAATGAATATTTCTGGTATCTTGTATCTTCTTCATAAGTGTCTATATTTTTCACATGACATGGCTGGATACTTTCCGACAGACCTCATGTACAAAATGGAATATTATCTGATTATAAAAAAGAATGAAATCATGTCATTTGCAGCAACATAGATGGAACTGGAGGTCACTATGTTAAGTGAAATGAGCCAGGCACAGAAAGACCACATATTCTCACTCATATGTGAGAGCTAAAAAATTTGACTTCAGGGACATAGAAAGTAGAACTATAGATACCAGAGATCGGAAAGGATGGATTGGAGTGAGGGGTGGACAAAGAGTGGTTAGTTATGAGTACAGACAAATAGTTGTATAGAAGAAATATGTTTTAATGTTTGATAGTAGACTAGGATGACTACCATTAGCAATAATATTATGTATATTTCAAAGTAACTGGAAGAGTAAAGTTGAAATGGTACCAACACATAAAAATGATAAACACTGAAGGTGATTGATATTCCGAATACCCTGACTTAACCATTACACATTCTATGCATGTAGCAAACACTCACATGTACCCTATAAATATGTATAATATGATATATCAGTAAAATAGAAAAATAAATAAAGTGTAATCATTAATCCTCCATCTTATAGGAAAAGATAAAACAATAGAATGAATGGAGAGAAAACTCTTAAAAACAACTTGAAGAGAATATAGCATATAATCCGAGTTGAAAGATATCCTTAAATTTCAGGTAATGATTTGCATGGAAATCTAATCATGTTTACTGAAATTTTGCAACATTTGATTATGAGATATAGTAGATAATTGTTCTTCTTTGTAATTAATATAAAATCAAATTGTATAATTTCTATCATTAAAATGTTTGAGGTTTCACTGGTAATGGAGCTTTAATTGTATAATAATTTTATTAATGTTAACAATAAAGTGTTCAGAAGGAGGAAGATCTCTGTGGGACAGAGAGATGGAGCATAGAACATATTTTTCTTTTTAAAAATGACTTCAATGTGCAAAAATAGTTTTCTCAAACATTTAGAGATCTGTACAACTTTTTTTAAAAAAATACAATTTGTTGTGAGGATTTTAGCAGAGAAGATGCCAAGCTTACATTAAGTTCCCCAAAAGAGTAGGAACAGAAACCTTCTCAATCATAATTTTTCATCTAAGATCACCTGTATTGCAAAATGAACTTGGGTTCCAGTGAAGTAATTTCTGAAATCTCTTTCTACATGCAGTTAGCACATTATGTCTACATATATTTCTACATACAAGTGCAAAAGGATGAAAAACCATGAAGACCACGAAAACACAAGCAGCAACAATTAAAACCTCAGCTCCTTCTACTTTTAGGTAGATGGATTATGAGCTATAATATGTTGTTTGAAATATCCTGTGATGATTTGTTAGGGCCATCGTGACTTGTAACTACCAGAAAGTTTAATGTTTCTATTTCCTGTGGTTTGACACCACCTTAAAGTTGTCAGATATCAAATGGTTCACCTGATTCAATGAGTTACTGGTATTTAGAACCTTCGTTGTGAGTTCAAATGCTAGTCTTTTACTTAAAGCTGATCCCCCTTTTTTTTCCTGAGCATTGAACACCACTGACATTTTTAATAATCATTAGGAAACATTATTTTCACTTAAATTTTCCTCAGATTCATTTAATTGATGCTTACTAAGCCCTTACTATAGAAAAAAAGCTATGAAATAGAAACCAAGTTAAAATTAATAAATTAAGACTAAGACATGAGATTAACATGGGAGAAATTTAGCTAACAAACAAGAATTAATTATGCCAAACAATTACTAAGCTCCTACTTTTTTCCAATTATATATTAACCTATATTTCTCTGATGGAGCAAGTTATATTGTAGAACAGACGTTTGGTGTTAAGAAATAGTTTGGACATAAATGACTGTAAATTTAGCTTGTGCAGTATAGACCTAATATGGTTTCAATTAACAAATACACTATTCAATAGGCATTCATTAAATATCCACTGTATATTTCAAAATTTTAAATATAGCTTAGATTAAAAGCAAAATATGAATCCTGTTGTATATTATAAACTTAAATTTGCACTGGAAAATAGCATATCTCTTCTGTAATTCTATACAATGTACATCTCTCCAAAATATAGAATCATGAGTCTATTATTATATATGTTATAATTTTATATATTTTTATTTGTTATTTTGCAAGTTCAAAGCTAAAGGGAAGTGAGTTTGACTTGAAGCAATGGGACAGAACCCTAATTGGGAATAACTAAAAAATAGCATGCAACTTAAACCCATTTTGAAGTTACCTTAATGCTTCAGTGATATGGAAGCCTTACAAGTGCAATCTCCTAGATAGCAAGGAAGCCCAGAGATGCTTGGAAGACACCAAGAACCACTTTTCCATCAGGGATTTGATCTGAAGAGGCTGGGAATCTGAGAAGCTGAGTAGCTAGCTGAAGTTGAGAGGTTGAAAAACTTACCAGAGTTTTGCATAGTTGTGCACAGTTGATGGCAGGACATAGATTGGAATTGGTGGCTGACCTGGGAGAAGTATTCTGGGTTCCATGCCAATATTTCCAGAGGGACCCTGAAGGGATATGTCTTGGATTGGTTGAATGGAAAACAGTCCAGCACTCACAGTAACTGAAGCCAGTTTCAAATCAGATCAGTCTCAAGTTACCTGGTCACTGCTTAATTGATTCTTGAAGCAAATATTTTAATAGGAAAACAAATTCAAGTTTGAAATTGTCTTGCAATGTTTCATACATAATTTCTTGGTTACATGCAACAAGAAAATAGCTGAATGCATGCCGAAAGAGACCAAAAAACAGAAACAGATATATCATAGTAAAACAGCCAAAAACAAAGAGAAAGAGGAAAATTATAAAGGCAGCCAGAAAATAAAAGAAGCCAGAATAAAAGGCATATTGCCTTCAAAGACAGACTTCCCCAAAGAAACAATAGAAGGAGCAGACAATGGACTGACATCTTTGAAGTGCCAACATAGAATTCAATACCCCGTGAAAACATCATTCATAAATGAAGACAATATAAATTTTTAGAAAAACAAAAACTGGGAGAAGTCTGTTATGTAAGGCCCCGATTAAAGAAAATGCTACAGGAAGATTTTCTGGCATTGGAAAACAATCACAAATAGAACCATGGGGATAAAGGAAACATGAAAGGGAATGTGTCAGGTAAATATGAGGGTGGATCAAATGAATTTGATTAAGAAAATCACATCTTTTGGAGTTTTATATATAATATTTATGTGCTTTAAGTGCTTAAGATATTATATATATGTAAGAACATTAGTTAAAGCACATATACTCCATAAAACCAAAAGCAGGGAGAAATAATTAGAGACGGTGTTTTAAGAATTATCCTTGCAGTTCTGAAAGGTAGACACATTCTACTTTTACTTTAATTAATGAGCCAAAGGTATATCTTATCAATTTAAGATGGCTAGTTGACTAAAAGCAAAACGGTAATTAAAAAATTGTCAAAAAGGAAAATAGCAAAGTTAAAAAATACTTTCACAAGAATGGAGGAAAGCTGCGAAAAAAATAATAAAACTTAATAAGGTTATTATTATTGTATCTGGATTTCTTTTTCTTCCTCTACCCTTCACAGTGTTCAATTTTTTTCCACATTGTATATTACAGAATTTTCTTATTCCAGAATTATCTAACATTGATGATAGTGTTGATGTATTTATTAGATTTCTGCGATGAATGCTTCACAAAAAACTCAAAATCTCACTACCTTACAACAAAAAATATTTATTTTTCTTACTTAGGAGACTATTTTGGGTTTAAATATTCCCCAGAAGTCCCTTATTCTGGGATTAGCAGCAGCCTGGGTTATGCTCTTTTCAAGGCAGATCGTAGAAATGTAAGGGCTAAGCTAACGTTCGTAGCACATTTTAAGCAGAAACTCACGTAATCTCCCAACATCCTGTTATTGGCCACAGAAATGATTTGGTCAAGCCCTTGTGAAGGTGGTGTGCTGTGTGATTTCCTGGAGGCACTGTAAAGTCACATAGCAAATGATGTGGACATATAATTTTGATACAGGAAGGGAGTGAAGAGTTGGGACAATAATCCAATCTATCATACCTGGCAAATTCAGATTTACAGTTGTTCAACTGTCACTTTCTTGAGGAATCATACTCACAATTCCACAGTCTAAATACTATATTACAATATATTCAAGCAGTGTGCCATTTTGTCATAGCAGTTTTATTGTCTTTTCCATTAATAAGTGTTCAAGACAATCTATGTGTATATGTACGTCTGTGAACAGTTCAAATATAAAGTTATATGCATTACACATATTTTTAAAAAATTTAGTTCAACATGATTAAAATATGTGTTCAGTAAATATTTGTTGAAGGAATGACTAGAAGAATCCTGGCTCCTATCTCAATATGCTTTTTATATGGATAGACATCTGGAGACACCTACACTCTATTATGTCATTTTGTTTTCCTTAAACTTATAGAAATCTGTATACCACAGGCTACATGTGATTTCCAGAATTTCAAAGAAAACAGTGAAGATTTCAGTAAGGGATCCAAACATAGAAAATAATAAATGTAAAATCCAAAATTATTAGAAATATATGGACTTTCTAAGATTAGACTATCTCACTCTACTTTTCATAGCTTATAGAGACAATTGAAGAAAATTATAATGTACTATAGATGTAATTTCCTGAATTTCCAAAAAAGATCTGTAGGATCTCATCAGAATATCAACAATATAACATAATAAAATTGACATATCCACTATTTGAAAGATACAAATTTTGAAATGATTTTTTTGCAGTTCAATACAATTGCTCCAGCATATGTATACATTCAGGATTCTGTTTTGTTTTAACTGGTTAAGAGGAGGAATAAAATTCTTGAAAAGTAATATTTTATTTCCTACAGTATTTTAGTTTTTACATTAAACTTCTTTTTATTTAAATATATTTATTTTTTGTCATTTTTCTTAATTCAGTGGATACCTGGAAAATATATACACACTTGATTGTTTACTATTAAAATCCATATGCTTTAAAAAGTGAAGATTGCCTCACCTTTCTATAGTTTGTGTCTTTATATTTAAAATTATGTTGCTTTGAAAACATGGTGAACATAAACAAAGTAGATCTTATCTTATGTAAAGTTTTATAGACCATTGAGTTTATACTTATATACTTCTGAGGTTAAAAATTGATGCTTAAATTTTGTGTTATCTATAGACTCCTAGCTTCATGAGGATTCTCCTAGTTTCATGAGCATGCTTCATGAATATCCTCATGTTTCACGAGGATGTGTTTTAAAGAGACAGCTTATAATACATTTTGCCTTTTTTTCAGGTCGTTCCCTTTGTTACATATTCCCCATTGTCACTTTTACTCTTCTATGTCTATGGAAGGATGGGCAACAGAGTCATTAATCTACTTCCTGCTGAATTGTGGCAATGTTTTAGATGGAAGGTATATACTTCATAAATTTACAAAAATAAAGAATGCAACAGGTTACCAGATAAAAAAGGGCATAGGAAACAACTACAGGGCCGGGCAGGTGGCTCACACCTATAATCCTAGCATTCTGGGAGGCCAAGGCGGGTGGATCGTTTGAGCTCAGGAGTTGAAGACCAGCCTGAGCAGGAGCGAGACCCCGTCTCTACTAAAAATAGAAAGAAAATTACTGGACAACTAAAAAATATATAGAAAACATTAGCCGGGCATGGTGGCACATGCCTGTAGTCCCAGCTACTCGGGAGGCTGAGACAGAAAGATTGCTTGAGCCCAGCAGTTTGAGGTTACAGTGAGCTAAGCTGACGCCATGGAACTCTAGTCCGGGCAACAGAGTAAGACTCTGTCTCAAAAACAACAACAACAACAACAAAAACCCAAAAAACAACTACATCTGGGAGGACTGACAAGGCAAAATGGAGGATGCCTGATAAGAGAGATTCTATCCTGCCTGGTACCTAAGACACCAGTATGACTGTGGGTCCTTATTGTCACCTTGCACAAGAGGTCTAATACAAGGCTGGTTAAGAAAAAAGCATAGAACCTCTGAGTGCAGAGCTATGAGTCACACCCTATATATGATCTGAGAGGCAGGCTGCTGCAGATTCAGAAATCATATCCAGGAATATGTGCACTAAAAGAGTTCTAGGATGACAAACCCTGCTGTGAGACAAATAAGTAGAAGAGGCAATAGTCCAGGGAAATGCTCACTAAGGAGTTGTCTATACATCCTATGGACAGAGCAGATAACCAAAGAAAGGTTAGTAAAAATATCAACATTTTCATTTTTCCTTCTTTTTAAATAGATACTTTAGATCACTTAAAGGCTGGCCCTTCCACTGGGGGCTTGAGTCCTCTTCTTCTGTGGGATACCTCTTTACTTTGGTATGATGGACCCAAGGTTTTACTTTTGACAATTTCAACAAGGTGTCAGTTGTTAGAGGCACTTCATAGGGTCCCTTCCACTTCTGTTTCCAACTGGGTCAGGGACCTGAAAGAGGTAAATTCATGCATAATGGTTAGTATCTGACTCACTTGTTTGACATATTGCTTTACTTTTGACATATTTGACATACTTGACATATTTCTTCACTTATGTTTATATTACCATACTTACCTCAGAGTGCTAGAAAGGGTCCCTCATAAACTTTTTCCTAGGGGCCTAACTTATGCCTGCTTCTAGGGTCTATCCTTATCATGAGGAGGGCAAGTGACAACTTATCCCACTTTAGATGGGTTTTCTCCATCACTTCTAGGATGCATACAGTTTCCGTTCTATGTGTAGTGTTCTGCTTACCTGCTGGGTTATCTCTGATACAAAGGAGGAACTGTTATCATTCTGTAGGGAGGAAGGGAGCCTATGAACATCTTGTTAACCTAAGGAATCATTGAGTCCTCCTTGTCCAGATCCTTGGAGAAATGGTTCACCAGGTTCCCACTGGGAGTCCACTGGAAGAAGCTTATGGGCAACCATAGGACATAGTGCAGCAGATCCAGATGCAGGTGGCAGGAAGCAATAACTGCCCCCATGGACACCGCCGTGGAGTAGTCAAACACGATGATACCTTGTGAAATGTCCAGGGCTCCAGGAGTGTGCTCTTGGGTCCTCTTGACAATGGGGCCGTCAGTTCAGAGACTGAGCAAGTAGTTAATCTCTATCAGCTTTCAGGTCTCTTCCTTCTTGGCCCCGGCTTTCTGCAGCTTGGCCATGCTGTTGTGGTGTCTATTGACATCCACATTGTAGGAGGAGGAGCTGCTGATCTGTCTCTGCAGCTGCCTGCACATGGAATTCATTACCAGCATGCCATTCTCTATCTGCTTGGCCTCTTTCTCTGGACTGCTTATACCCATTATCCCATCATCCTCTGAGGTCTGTTTCTGCTCTGCACTAGCATATGCATGCAGGAACTCAGCAAAGGTCCTGTACTGCACCAGCAGCTCCTGGTAGGAGCCCATCTTGGAGTGAGTTCCTTCAGAAGCAATCTGGTAACTTCAGACATTCTCTCCCTTCAGGTAGGATAAGCCTCTACAATCAGCTTGAAACTAATACAAGTTTAGGCATCTGAGTGAAATTGACAATCATCAAGAGAGTGGGTACCCACATGTTGGGTTCCCTGTACTGCAGAGGTTGCCCCTCTGTCTTTGGACCACTTCAAGCACACAACAGTCTGCTGCAAATGGAGTCCTCTCAAATGAGGTCCCACCAAATCCATCAAGGCATCATGCTCCAAATGTGTGCATTGATGCAGGTACCCCACAAAAGGCTGAACCAAGGCCTCAGGCAGGAAAATGAGTCCATGATAATGCTGTCTCCATTTAGCTGTGCCATCCCAAATGTCAGAGCCCCAGTCTTTAGTTTTAAAGGGAATCTAAATCTAGTCAGAGTTTCAAGGCCCTGAGGATTTATTTCCTGCCATCAGGAGTCCCTTTTCTTCCAAATAACACCATGAGCATGCACAGCCATCCATATAAATGTTTACCTTTTTTCCTCAGGGTAACTGAAGAGCATTGGTTAAAGCAATCAGCTCAACTTTCTGGGCTGAAGCCCCAGGTGGCAGTGCCACTGCTGTGATCACCACATATCCAGCATTTTGTTGTCCATAAAGCTGCTCCTGTTGGTGAAAAGATCCCAATTTGGCTTTGTCATTGACTAATCTGACAGATCCATCCTGCTAGAATATAAAGTCTCCAGAACCTCTAAACTGCCATGCCACAAAAGCTCATTCTCTTTGGCTGGTAACAAGGTGACAGAATTGAGAGTAGAGTAGACACAGTCTTTAAAAACAACTCACAAGTAGCTGCTACCGCCCAGAGGCAAAGAGGCCATCCTCTAGAAATATTGTTCAGTTGCTTTGACAAGTATGCCACTGGCCTTGGGATGTCTCCCAGAATCTTCACTAAGACTCTTCGTTTTACACATTATTTAAATTCTTTCTACGGGTCAGGCAACCCCAAAGTGAGGGCGGTCATAAGACTCTGCTTTCGTTTTTCAAACGCATTTTGACAGTCTATGGTCCAGATCAGGGACTCCACCTCTGTCCCTTTAAAGACCCCATACGAGGGCTTTGTTATTCATCCAAAGTTTGGGATACTGATGTGACAGAACCCTGCCATTCCTAGGAACCCAGATAGGTAACCTGCTGTTTGCAAGTCTGTCAAATTGCAGGTCCTGTAATTCCGCCACTGAGCTCCCATCAGACAGGACAGGAAAGCCCTTTTAAACCCATGAGGCAGCACCGTCCAGCAGCCCTGTGAGGCCACTCTAGCCCTAGAATCCTGCTATTCAAAATGCGAATGAGTACTATTCATCAAGTTCCTCAGATGCCGCTTGCCTACAGCTGCCTCATCTTTGCCTGGCCCCTCCCCCATTATCCTCTGCCTGGTTCTTGGAGCACTGGGCATGGCTGGTGCTATGGGTTGGGACAGCAACTGGGGGAAGTAGCCCCCAAGACTGCTTCTGTCCATGTAGCTTGGCACCAATCAAGTCCGCACTGTCAATTTCACCCAGTGCTTCTGTGGGGGATATTTGGATTGGAACCACTAATGAGGCAGGGGTCTCCCACACCCTCTTTTGTCATCCAAGTCCTGGACTTGAAAAAAAGCCCATTTACTTTCCTGAGGATTTCTTGTTACCTGGAGTCCTTTGCAATTTTGGGCAACACTCTTTCCAATGTCCTTCCTCTTTACAAAAAAACACATTGTACATCAGTCTGGGGTGACTTTTTCTGCCCTTTCCTTATGCATACAAGCCCCTATCTGATAATGGAACTTGTGCTTCCCCAGATATGGGTGCCTTCTGAAATTGAGTTACCTGCTGGGTAACTCAGAAGAAGAGACCATTCCTTCCAGAGTCACAACCTAGTGGATGAGAGCCATTCACGCCCTCCCCTGCTCCTCTTATGGTGCTGAGATGGCAGCAGCAGCAGGTGGCAGTTGCCCCAAGCCGGGCTCTGTGTGGGCCCATTTCCCAGGCCAGCTCCGCTGCCTACCTCTGGCAGGGTACCAATCAGCATGAGCTTAAACGTGGCCAAGCCTACAATGCCTTCCCATGGAAGGTGTTGCAGCCACCCCCAGGGATACCAGTGGGTCCCCACTGCATCACGTGCTCAAGCAGTCGGGGCAGCAATCATATGATGGGCACTCCCTCCCCACCCCTCATTTCCTCCTCGCCATGCAGTGGCAGGCTGTACTCTCTGGTCCCGCCTTCTACAAGGTCTGCTCCCGGGGCTGCACTGGCAGCCAACCCAGAACTGATTTGGACCAGAGGAATCTGACTGCTTAATTAAAACAAAGTATCGTGAAGGCCAGTGGTGGACAGGGCAGTGGGTAAAGGGCTCAAGAGATCCAACCTAATTAATTCGCATGGGATCTGACTATCCCAACCCACTGCCAGTAGAGGTCTCTCTTGTGCTATTAACTTTACCCCAGGCCTTTATGCAATTGCATGAAAGATTGTACATATGAGATCTCATCCCATTTGCCTGACCGTTTGGCATTTCATTTGACAACTACTCATCCTCATACTCCAGCATATACACTGGATTACAATAGCGCCATTCTCTTTTAGACATAGATTTATAACATAAGTTGCCTATTCAGCCAAAGTTATCCCCAGCGGGCTTTCAGATAAGAGTTTTCTTATGTTGCAACAAAACTCACAAACATCAAGCATAATCAATACAGGGAATCCCTAACACAAAATGCCAAGGCCTACCAAATGGTAACCATCCAAATGAGAAACAAATTCTCAAATGAGAACCAACATCTCCTAATCCAAAAGGCATAAAGAGAACCAGATTCTCTCAAATGAGAACAGTATCTCCCAATCCCCCCAGTTTCCCTGGGAACTGCAAATGAGCTCCAAATCCAAACCAGATTCCCTAGTTTCACTCAATCTCATCACTTCCACCCCAAACACTGCCTTCAAACAAATCCAATAGGAATGTCTGAAAATCTTCCTCCGATGGGTGGAATCAGGGGTTTCAGCATGCACATGGGAACTTACTCAGGAAAACAGCCTAGTGTCTGGTCACTTCCCAATTGCGTTTTCTCCTCAATTCACGTTGCCAGGAGCTCCATCTACTTTGTAGGGGAGAGGCGAGACAGGAGTTCTCCAGAGTTAAATAGGCTCTGGCAGCTACTGAGGTGATGTCTTGCTCTCTCACACTGAAAAGACATTGCTCCTACTGGTGAAGACTCACGGCTTGACCCGGGGCTGCTCCCTGCCTCTTCCAGCAGTTGTGCGGTGCCCTTCCACTGGGGCTCCAATGGGCCCACCCAGGGACGCCAAATTTTGTTACCAAAAGTTCAGCACTTGTCCCTAAGCCTGCATCAGAAGAACAAGGAAAAGTGGTTTGAGGATAAGGAAGGGGAAGTTTATAAATTTGTCAGCAAATGAGGAGAAGGGCAGACTCTCTTCTTAAAGTACCAGTGTCCTATCTATAAGCAGAAATACAGAACTTTTAAAGGGAGGTTTTTCAGCCTCATAGTATTGTTTCTTAACTACAGTTAATGGTTCTGATCAAACCCATCTCTGGCAAAGACAATCTCGTGACTTTGCAAAATGAAATTTTGATAATTGCACAGTAAACAGCCACCTACAGAATCTTCTGGCCTGGCATGTAATCCCAGCACTTTAGGAGGCCGAGGTGGAGGGGATTGCCTAAACCCAGGAGTTTGAGACCAGTCTGGACAACATGTGAGATCCCAGGTCTACAAAAAATATTTTAAAAAATAGCCAGGTTTGATGGTACACGCTGTAGTCCTAGTTACTCAGAAGTTCGAGGTAACAGGATAGCTTCAGCCCAAGAATTTGAGGCTACTGTGGGCTATGACTGTGCCTCTGCACTCTCCAGCCTAGGCAACAGAGCCAGATGCTGTCTCACAAAAAAAAAAAAAAAAAAAGATGGAAAAAAGACCTCCCCAACAAATACCTGGAAAACATACCACACTTGGCTTGGATGGAATTAACAGAGCCAGTACCATTCTCCCAATGTACATTATTTTCCTACACCTGGCAAAGTCCCAATTTCAAAGAAGTTTTAAAGTCAAGATGGGGATTCTGCTAAAGTAGTGCTGCTTTCCAATTAGCCTAGAAAAGTACCTCTGCCTCTATGTACTGACTGTTTTCTCCATTACTCTTCATACATTGGTCACTGCAGAATGTGTTAAAAGACAGCAAAAACTTTCCCTTGTCTCTGACAGGAGTCTTACTGTTGGGACACAGAGATGTCTTATCATGGCCTACCTTAAAAATTGGTGTTTTCTGTATCATCAGTACTCCACGTGTGTGTGATATGCAACAGTATTTTTTAAACATTTTTCAGATATAGACCTAGTAGGATATATTGGGGTAGAAGTCTTCATTTTTTTCTTAGTTTTAACTGTAGTGTGCTAAAATTGAGTTAAGGTCTGTTCAATTCAGACATTTAGTTTTGTCATATATTTACTAATTCTTTATTATGCTTGAGCTATAAGTTCCTGAAGACAGAGAGGTTCATGGTAACTAATCACATTCGGTTTATCCTTTTATGATAACAAGTGGAACATTATCTTATGTGCTAAAGATAACTACAATCTGTGAATAAAAATATGATAGATAGAAGGATTCATGAATTTACCAAATATAAATTTGTGAAAGAATTACTAGAGGACATACTCCAGCAAAATAAAATCATACAAATGAAAACCAAATTGAACGGGAATCTGTGATTAAAGGAAATGTTATTGAACAGCCTAGTAAAACTAATAGATCTCAAGGGATTAATGTAAAAACATTATCATAAAATAATGCTCCACAAAAATTCCTAACCTAGGAGACAGGATGCTTGTAAACACTGCTTGGTTTATTATCTTGTTCAGTGGCAAGATATAGATGTTGATTCCCTTTCAATTTGACTTCAAACTTTTCATATTTTGTCATATAAACAAGTCTACATGATTAACATGCATTTTAGGTTTTTTTCCAGGAGTTTGTAGTTATAAACAAAACTTTGATGTATGCCAGATATATTCTAAATTATTTATGTAGGATATATATCTAAAATTATGTTTTTCTCAAGTGAGAGGATATGTACATATTACATGATTATGTGCGTGCAAGAAATTTGGCATTTTGTGCATTCTAACTTTATGTGCTTTTTGTAAGAATTGAATGCTCTTTTAAAACAAAGAAAAAGACTATGAACCAAAGTCATTTTTTGAAAACATAATAATGCTTTTATTTGTGTTTTGTTTAGGATAGTAGGCAATGAACTTGACATTTTTTGGTAACAAAATATTTTAAAAGCTTTTTATGATCTTTTATGTAATAAAAAATTTTTCAAAGTGAAATGTCAGAGTCTAGAAGAAGATACTGAAAGTAGTTTTAAAGACAAAATTAATGAAGCTGAATATAAAGGAACTAATACAAATTAGTAAGAAAGTTCAAAGATGGATTGTAAAAAGGCAATTTTCAAAAGAAGAAAGATACATAGCAATTAAACTTATAAAAAAAGATGCTCAAATTCAGTATGCTTAGAGAAGTGTAAATTAAAAGTAGACAACATTGTTCTATTGGATCAACATAGAGTCTGCTGACTTCCAGATTTTTAGGACATTGCTAAATGTCCTAAAAACAGCCACTCAAACACAATCGATGGTGGGAGATGTAAACATATCTTAAACATTTTGGAGTAGGATCTGACAGTATCAATTAATTCTAAACAGACACATACTCTCTCACCTAACATATATAGATATATACTCTACATAAATAACCAAAAATTTAATACATCTGGAATACATCAGTTTTGTATTCCTTGGGGTGGGGCAGGACTAAAATGCATATTAATAGTGTAATGGTTGAATAAAATGTAAAACAATCATTAATTATAATATAAAATAATAATTCAAAAGAATAGGTGCATTTATAGTTAGAAATCTGAAATATACTTGTTACATATGACTCACTGGCTTCAGAACTATATGTACAACATAAGTGCATTATTATTATAATTCTGAATGTGTGTATATGTGTCTGCAGTTATGGGTGTATATACAGATTTAGTCATATATTAAAAATATCTAGAAATTTATGTAGCAAATTATTATCTATGTTTTTCTCTGGCCATAAAATTAAGAAGTGAAAAGCACTGAGGCATAGATTTTTTCTTTAATTATTATTTTATAATTTATGGAAAGTTATAGGCTTAATATTTATGTAATATATTTTTATCATTTTATTGTAATTTATAAATTTTAATATAATATAAAGTATTTCTTTAAAATCATGTCAGATTATATGATTTATATAATTAATTATAACATTACATATGTCTTCTGTTTCTCTATTTACAACATGAAAAATTAAGTTTCACATATTGTTAGTTTTTACTCATATACCCATACAGATATTTAGAGAAAAGTAATTTAAAAGACAAAAATAAAAAGGAAAATAAAGAGATGAATTTTATTGACAAACTCAAACTCTATTAAGAGAATATTTTCTTTGAAAGAAAATTAAGTTCAGGGGTTTATAACTTCACTTCATGTATTATAACTTAAATTTAGAATACTAAGTCTCCATCAACTTTCAGGAAAATACATACAAATTTTGTTTAGGTCCGGTAGTAGCCTATGAATCTCTTGGGATCAGAAAAATATTTTAAATTAGTTAAAGATGATATGTGAGTTGTATATAGAGTTATGGGATTAAAAAAAACCGTATTCATGAATATATAAATATTTTCAAATATGGTTCCAGTTACTTTATATAATAACATTTGAAAAGAAAACAGAAATTGGAAAAGAAAGAAAATGACAAAATTTTGGCCAGATTGGCTTTCACCCATTCAAAGAATCTGTGTTTTGTACATTAAGTAAAATAATCAAATTAGTTTGTTTGAAAGACTGACCTTCAAATATTTTAAAATTGACTTTGTGTTTATTTAAACTTCCTAATTGACTGAAAATGTCATTTCTTGTAAGATACTTATTTATAAAAGCAAATTGTTATGGAATTCTTTCCTTTGAAGCCAAGCTAAATACACAGCCAGCATACAAATGGGGTATCACTTAGTTCTATGATAAAAGAGTTAACCACAACTTCACAACAAATTGTTTCCCCGTTTCAAATGGGAAAATTTAATTCCCGCTTCTGGTTAGAATACCTTCCAGAAATAAAATTAAGTCTTTGAAATTTACTTTAGTTTCTTTCTTTTTCTTGTTATTAATATAAAAATAGTAAGATCAATAACTTTTCTTGACAGCAAAGAAAAAATGCACATGTGCATACACACAGAAGAATGACTTTATTAAAGAAAAGAGTATTTTAGTAAGAAAACAACCTCCATTCTCTCTTCTTCTAACTTACACATTCATTTAGAAATTGTCCAAAATTTAGTATATTCTTTTCTAGGGCTAGTGTTTGGATTGATCTGTATAGTGTCACTGTCATTACTGATTCTGGTTCTGGAACTGCCAGATCATGTTCAGACTAACCCTCAGAGTTTGATGTCACTTGTACACACTAAACAAACTTTCTTGTCACCTTCCTCTGACCTCTGCTAGTCTTGTTGCTGGGTGGATTTTGACGCTAGGATTTCTAGCATTATATATACTTGACAGTCGTAGATACTTGTTTATTCTTTTCATTTTTACTTTGAATTACAGTCATAGCCACTTTGGCATCCCTTGCTGCTATAATTTGGTTGGTCACCGTATCCTTTATTCCTTTATTGCCTTTTTCTAATTGAATCTTGATTTAGTTCAAAGATCTCAGACATATTCTATCGTTTACTTGTTCCAGAATCTCATTCAGCAGAACCAGATCATTTATAATCTGTAGTCTCTCCTTCTGCCTCTGTCTCTCTCTCTTCTCTCACTCTCTCTCTACATAGATACACACACACACACACACACACATAAATATATAAAATACACACAGGTAAAAATCTATAGATATATATACAAAAATATATTAATAAAAATGGATTATAAAATTATAATCCAAATACTTAAATTAATGGACTAATTCTTATTAGTACTTTACTATAGGTGTTACAATCTCCCATTAAAGATGAATAACTAGCTTGATATCCTAAAGATTTTACCTATGAAAAAACTATATAATTTCATCTTTTTTGGTATCTCAAGCTGAATTTAAATTATCACTATTTTTTGTATCATGAATGTTTATTTTTTTAATTTTTAATTTTAAAATTAATTCATATTTACACAAAGGGGCCAAAAATACTGCAAATAATTTCTATGTAGCCTTGATCCAATTTCTTCAACATTTTAAGTTATGTAATCAATGATGAACACTTGGAAATTACATTAATTCAAGAGTAATAAACAGTTTACCAGTTTAATTAAAACTAATTATCCAACTAATTGCCTTTTTCTGGTACAAAACCTAATCTAGTACCAAATAAAGCATTTAGTTGTCATGTCTCTTTAGTGTCTTCCAACACAATTCCTCATTGTTTCTTTGGTTTTCATGATCTTAAAACTTTTGAAGAGCATTTGCCTGTTATTTTGTAGAATATCCTTTATTGAAGGTTTTTCTGATGTTTTCTCCTGATTATGTTGTTCACTTTTAGTAAGAATACAACAAACATAATGGTGTGTTCTTTTTTTGTTCATAATTTCAGCTGGTGGATTACGTCAATATGAGTCATTATTGGTCATGTTAACTTTGCATTCTTGGTTCAGGTGATGTATGACAGGTTTCTCAATAGTAAAGTTTTATTTTCATTTTCATAAGTAATAAATACCATGTTGGAAGAGACTCTGAGAGCATGCAAACATAAAAATTTTTGTCATACATGTGCTAATTTTGTCTACAATTGACCTCAAGCTTTTCTCTTTTTTAAACAAAATAATTATATTTCTTCATTGCACTATGTATGATAATCAGAGTATAATTTTTATTTTGCTTGAATATTTTGGGATGTTTAGCCCTGTGCATTTGTATTATTGATACTAAATTCAATAGATTAGAGCAATGTGTCTGAAATAAATAAGACAAAGGAAGGTTATAGCCATGGCTTTAGATAGCTACAAAGTACATGGCTTTTAGGGACATTTTGGAAACCTTCTTAAAATAGACATTAAAGAGAGTCTTGATGAGAATGGAAATTGAAGTTTAGTACCCATTTGATATAAAAGAAAAAATAATAGCTTACTATATTATTTCTACTGCCTCATGGAACATTAACAAAACTGAATTACCCTATAAAGAGAATAATGACTTAGAAATGTCTATAGAAAAGATGTCCAGTATTCTTTATTACAGGATTTTTTTTTCTAATAATGAATATAAAAATTTAGAAAATGAAAACTTGCCAAATTTTGCATAAACTTCAGCAGTATTAGTAAGGAAAAGAGTTTTTAAATTGATCTGAAGGCTTAAGATCTTGATTTATGTTTTAGGGCTGTGATCACACATTAAAGATGGACGCCAATAGAATTGAAACTTAGAAAAGCATCTGAAAATTACACGATTACACATATGACCTTAGTGAACAATGATATCCTTTTAGGAGCCAACTCTACTTGCAAATTTTCACATTTCTTTTGGGTATGAAAGTCATGCCAGCATACAATCAGTTTAATTGCTATTAATTTGTTGATCCATGTTCCATCTTACTGAAAGCAAATAAGAAAGTTAATATGTGCTGACTTTTTTGTGATCATTGGAAATATGCTCCATGTTTTTCCCTTTTACTCTAGATTTAAAGATATTAAATGGGGAAATTTTCTGAACTATTCAAATAAAGAATAGTAAAGAAAGATACACCACAAGCAATGAATAGGTGGCACATGGATTTTATAAATTATTTATGTCCTTATTTTCTAATTCAAGGATTAATTGTACGCAGCTTATTTTTGGCCAATTGGTAGAACCAACAGCATGAACAAAGATAAAGACGTACCTTTGGACAAGTTGTGTTCCATAGCATAGTTTAATCACTTGACAAGTGAGTGCCTGCTTTGCATACCTAGACTCCTACAGGGGTCATCCTTGGCTATACTCCTGATTCTGCACTTCCGCCATGAATAGTCAGATCCTAATGTTTAGTGCTGTGAGGTAAATTTATTTATTCCGTAAGAAAGTAAATGTCATAAAAAAGGAAATGAAAAGAAGTTTGCTATTGACTAGAATTAAGATACGTAATATCAACCACATTAATTCAAGAGAATTCACAGAAAAGAAATGATGGAAAATTAACAATATTACTTTAAATGTAATGTGCTGTATTGAAATAAGCTATTTCATAGACTGCTTGCTTTAAACTATTTTTTGTAATTTTTATAGTGAGTTAAATAATGTCCCCTGAAAATCAATGTCTACCTGAAACCTCAGAATGTGACCTTATTTGGAAATAGGTTCTTTGCACATGTACTTAATTAAAGATCTCAAGATAAAATTATCCTGAATTCAGGATGGGCCCTACATCCAGTGACTGATGTTCTTATAAGAAGAAGAGAATATACAGAGAGACACATATAGAAGACAACTTGAAGATGGAGGCAGAAAGTGGAGTTATACTGTCACAAGCGAAAGAACTCCAGGGATCACCAGAAGTTGGGAGAACAAAGAGAGATTCTTCTCTAGAGCCTTCAAAGTGAGCACAACTTGACACCTTCATTTAGAACTTATGGCCTCCAGTCCTATGAAAGAATAAATTTATTTTATTTTAAGCCACCTAGATTCTGGTATTGAGATTAGGGCACTGCTGTAACAAATACCTAAAAAGGGAGAATCAGCTTTGGAATTGGTTAAAAGATAGAGGCTGGATGAAGTTTGAGGCACTTGACCGAAAGAGCCTGGATTGCCTTGAAAAATCAGTCTGTAGAAATATGGATGCCAAAGATAATGATATCGATAAGAACTCATTGTTAAGCCTGACAAAGCTTCTATCATTTTAAAGAATACATACATCATCAGAAATAAAATGTTGGTAGAATATCAAATTCTATCAAAGGTAGAATCTCAAAGGAAATGAGAAACATCATTGAAATCTTGAAGAAAGGAGATCCTTATTTTAAAATGGCAGCAAACTTAGCTGACTTTGGTTATACTGTTGTGTGGAAAACAGACTTGTAAGCAATGAGTTTGGATATTTAGCAATGTATTAAAAGCACAGCCTGATTTCTTCCTGCTGTCCTATGTATATGGCATTGGAACCCCAGCTAGGAGTTGGGCCAAGGGGCACAGGCCCTCTTGTCAGTCCTTATCTTGAACAAATAAAAGAATCATTGTCCCAGTTGATTAAAATCAGGTTTCTTGATTTCTTCCAAGCTACAGTGATTTTTTTTTTAGGAACCTTCAATGTTTTGGGATCAGCAAGACATCCCATTGTTTTACCTAACTTCTGAGAGTATGCCATTAGCATCTGTGTTTTGACCCCATGAAAATCTACTTTAACTTTCCCATTTCTTAATAAGTACTTGAAAATTTCCATCTTGCTGAGATCAGTTTCTTGACTCTCCACTTCCTTTTTCATCTTTGGTCTGCTCATTTCCTCATGAATATACTATTACTGTTTCATCATTTATTTTCCCTTTGGAAGGGGCTCTAAGGCTGGTGGCTGTAGCTCATGCTTAGGCCTGTGTGAAGATCTGCCTCAACATTCCCTTTAGTGAACTCCTATTTATATCTTAAAACCAATTTGAATTCTCATATCTCACATTTTCTGCAGAGTTTTACTAATCATATTTACCTTTCACAGATGTTATTTCACTCTAACTCTGTGTTCTGAAAGGACCATTGTACATATATCACAAGATAATGATTGTTTAATGTTTTTAAAGGAAATAAGATTTGATGTCCAATGTACAAACGAAAGACCCTGGTTCTCTGCAGTCTTGGGCAGGTTACTTAACCTCTAATACTCAGCTTCATCAACACTGAAAAATATATTATTGCCTCATAATGTTATTTGCAAAAATATGCATCTGTAATTACTCAGAAACTGGCATATTGAAAAAGCATAATATTTTGTTTTTTATTATACATTTGAAATATTTTATAGACCTACTATATTTTAAGAATCATATAGTAAAAAAATGAATCTGAATCATCTTGTTTTATCCAGTTTCTAGCATAATGGCAATCACAATACAATTTTTAATAAAATTATGTTTAACTTGGAAGCATTTAGTTCAAACAAAAGCTATAAGTTATACTTAAAATATAGAGTATTTCATGTATTTATTAATAATTACCTAAAGGAAATTTATTTTTGCAAAATCTTCATATGCAAATGCCACATTTGTTTGTATGTCAGTGGAAATATGTGAATGTAAACTGAAAAGTTGACTTGCTCATTTCTTACTGTTAAAATTTTTGTAAATAAGAGAGAGAACTCATGTAAAAACAGATTAAATCTTAATTAACTATATAAAATAAAATAATTTAATATAGACATGAGGCTTATGAATAGCTATTCACATATTAGGCTTTGGAACAATTTAAATGTTTTAATAATTTCAATGTAAATTGTTAAAATGATCTAAAAAAGCCAAACTGATGATGGCTAATAAAAATCGTAAGATACTATTATTTTAAAACATAAAAGACAAAGTCATTGGGCTTTTTTTAAGTTTTTTTTGATCCAAGATGATTTCTAAGATAGGTAAATCATCCATTAAGCAAAATAATTTTTGAGAATTATTTCATTTTACTTTTAGTCAGAAAAAAATTGTTATTTTGAATTTTATATTATTAACATACCTTCAACATGAGCTGTCAACTCTTCAACATATTATATATTTAGAAAGATGAATAAATTATTTGAGAGATAGCTACAATATGGGAGATGTGAGTTGAAGTTCACTTGAATACTCTCAAGTGCTTTGGTATGATGATGGCAGAGTAGAAATATACCTACACTCAAACTAGGACATATATGTTTGAACATAGAATTTACAATCTATGTATTCAAAATTGTTCAAAATATGTACATAGAATATACAGCATATTGAATGTACTAAGGAATATACTTCTATAATATCTCAACTTTCTCAATTATTACTTATTAAATAGAAAGTACCTGCATGTGTAAGAAAAGAGAATTTATAGACAGTATTTATCAAAATTGAATGACATAGGGGAAAATTCTTTTATATATTGTTTGGATTAAATTACATTATTATACTTTCTCCTTAAATTGAAGAATAATAAGAGTAATATGATCTCAAATACATACTTCACTTATTTAAGTACTTCTGTAGTTAATTATAATTCATATTTACTAAATTATTTGGCTCATATTTCTTTCCTGTAGCTTTCCTTTTGGTGAAATACAAACTTAATCATTCCTTCTTTGACAATCTTGAGACCATAAAGTATCTTCGTTTTTGTTTTTCAATAGATCTAAAATATTTTATTTCATTTTTACTCCAAAATTTTAGTTTAGCTATCTTTAGATTCCCAGTTGGACAAGTGTTTACAGTCTTTAAATAAAGTTTTCCATTGACCTCTCCTATTTATTGTTCTCGATGAGAAATCTGCTGTCTCTCATTCCATCATAGAGAATTTATATATCTTTCTTGTAGTTTATTATTTCCTTTTATTATCTTGTCTTTGATACTTTTTTATTCTAAAATTTATATTTAATCATGTAAGTCTATTCACTTATACAGTTTTTAATGTAACTATAAATGAATTCTAAAATTTAGTGAAAGAGATTGCTCTTTGCTCACTAAAACCTAATATATTTTCTTTAGTAATATGTCACAAAATATAATTTAAGACTTTGTTGAAATTAAATGTAACCATATGACTGATACAGTCAATCACATATGAATAGAATCATAGTCAATAATAAATAAATACAAAATATATGTATGGCTTTCAGACCTTGGCCATGAACTCCTCTGACAATGACTTACTATGTTCCCTTCTCTCAGCTCAATAGATGACAATTACGAATTTCCAAACTATATGTTAAAGAAGACAAAGTCCAATGATGAAATAATCCCAAATTTCTGAAACACCACTAGGAGGATAGTTATAAACACATCAGCAAAACTGTTTTGGACATTATGTGCCAGAGAAATAAACTTCTATCTGTGCCATTTGTGGCATCATCTGACATTACTAAGTATTAATACAATCGTTTCTAATGGCTATATTATATTTGCTGATCAGGAAAGGCATTTTTTCAAATATGCTTAACAAGTTGTCTGGATGTTGCAAGTGAGCATATGTTACTCTAACATTAAAATGTAAAAAAAAAAATGCAAAGGAAAGTAAAAGGAAAAGATATCCAATTAGTGTTGATCATGAATTACAAACATTATTATAACATGAATGACAATATTTTATTGTGTTTAAAAAAAATCCCATTAGGCGAATATTTCCACATGCTGTGGTACAGTTACTTGGCATCTCTTCTACCTTTACCACCATGAACTGTGTTGTTATTTATTTGTTAATTTCATTAAGAAGACTAAGGAGAAGTTGTTTATATAGAGCACATTGGCATAAATACTGCATTTGCCTAGCAAGGACATCTAGTATTTTTTTTCTTCTTGCATCTTTGGAGTAGGTATAGTAGCATTACTGGTAGAAAGACAAACAAACAAACAAACAAAAAAACACAAATATTAACACGTAGCAGCATGATAAGGAAAGAGTTCTTAAAATATGTCTTTTCTTCTATTTGCTAGGGCATGGCTAGAAAATGTTTCCCAACTCCCATGTAGTTAGATATTAATGTGTAAAGTATTCGCACAATTAGAATGTCTACACAAGTGAGATGGAATACTTTGAGATCAAAAGAATTATAAGCAGGTATACCTTTTTCCTCTTGTCCCCCCTCCTCAAATGTCAGGTTTCTACAGGTAGAAGTAGAGTCCTAGTACACAGCAAAGCTGTGAGATTGAAAAATTTGAGGCTTCTGAATTGCTACATTGAACAATAGTCTCCAGACTCCCACTGCAGACTCCTGAAGTCCTTTTGACTTCCACTGCACTATAACATGAGCAAGAAATAAAATATTTCTTTGGAGAACTAACTGGGATTTTGGAATTTGTTTATTATGGTACCTAGAATACTTACCTAATCAATTACACAGTGCTTAGTTATGATTTTGTTATTCATATGCCATTATTTTATGTTCTCATATTACTTTAAAAAATTATAATGAAAACAGAAAAGTTACAATTTTTTAGTTAAATTACATACATGTGAAGAAATGATATTAGATATAAAGTCGAAAATGAGACTCAAATAATGAATAATTAGAAATTGTAGAAAACTAAAACTTGTTAGATTTTGAGTATAAAATTAATAAAAAATAATTTAGTCAAGTTATATAAGAAAAAGAAACAAGACCAAAAAGAAATATACTGAATAAATAGCTAAAAAACTAAATAAATATTTACTACATAACACCAGATACCATCAAAATCAAATTTAAAAGTTTCAATAAGGGCATAACATTTAAAATGTGACTAGTTTATCCAACATCTTACATGGTTAAGGTAGTAAGTGTTTTGTCAAATGCTTTAAATTATTAAAGTAGGTTTAAATTTTAGCACACATATCCTCATTATTTTCAAGTAAAAAAATCATCAATAAAAAATACCAGTGTCAGTACCCTCAAAATAAATGAAAAATAAATTTTTTAGAAAAAAAATGGATACAGAATGGAATAAATTTCTTAGAACTATTAATTATAGCACTAGAATATATATAGGCTTAAAATTAGCTTATTTATAATAGCAATAAAAGTGAAGAATTATTATATAGGCTTATAAGATTAATCTAAGAAATATGTAAGACCTATATGAATAAAATAGCAAAACCCACAAAACCTCTATTAAAGAAAATAAAGTAAGATGAAAGTGTATTTCATGTTCCTGTATGGAAAGCTCCAAATAAAATATATAGATTCTCCCCAGTTGATTAGCATTTTAATTATTTAACAATTTTAACAAACATCACATTAAAATTTAGCTTTTGAACTTGCCAATAAATCTCACTTATAATAAAAATGTTGTTATATACTTATTTCATTTGCTTTGGATAAATATTCAATAGTGAGGTAGCTACATCATATGGTAGTTCTATTTTTAGTTTTTTGAGCCATCTTCATATGTTTTCCATAGTGGCTGTATTAATTTACATTCCCACCAACAGTGTATAAGAGTTCCCTTTTCTCTGCATCCTCTTCAACATCTGTTTTTTTGCATTTTTCATATTAATAATAACCATTCTTGGATTTGCATTTCCCTGATGCTCAGTGATGTTGAGCATTTTTTTCATATACCTGTTGGCCATTTGGATACCTTCTTTTAAGAAACTTCTGTAAGTATCTTTTGCCCATGTTTTAATGGAAATATTATTATTATTATTATTATTATTTTCTGTTGAGTTGTTTCAGTTCCATGGCTATTCTGCATAATAGCCCCTTTTTGGATAAATAGTTTCCAAATACCTTCTCCTTTTCAACTGGATATTCGTTTATTCTTTCGATTTTTCCTTTGCTGTGAAAAATCATTTTTAGTTTAATCTAGTCCCATTTTAATCTAGTCTATTTTTGTAGTCTGTGCTTTTTGAGGTCTTAGTCATAAAATCTTTGCCAAGACCAATGTCCAGAAGTGTTTTCCCTATGTTTTCTTCCAGTTGCTTATGATTTTGTGTTCTACTTTCAGGTCTTTAAACCAACTTGACTTGATTTTTTTTTTTTAATATGCTAAGACATAGGGGTCTATTTCATTCTTTTTCACATGAATATCTAGCTTTCCCAGAACTATTTGTGGAAAAACTGTTCTTTTCCCAATGAATATTCTTGACTTCTTTGTTAAAAATCAGCTGGATGCAGGTATGTGAATTGATTTCTGAGTTCTCTATTCTGTTCCGTTGGTCTATGTATCTGTTTTTATGTCAGTATTGTACTGTTTTGATTACTATTGCTTTGTAGTATATTTTGAAGTCTGGTATATACCTTCAGCTTTGTTCTTTTTGCTCAGGATCGCTTTGGCTATTCAGGATCTTTTGTGGTTCCATATGTATTTTAGGATTTTTTTTATATTTCTGTGGAATAGAACAATGTCATTGCTATTTTGATAGGACTTGCATTAAATCTGTATATTGCATTGAGTAGTATGGTTATTTTAACAATATTGGTTTTTCCAGTCCATGACCATAAAATTCTGTTCCATTTTTTGTGTGTCACCTCAATTTCTTTCATCAGTGTTTTACAGTAGAGATGCTTCACACATAGGTTAATTGATTCCTAGGTATTTTTGTAGTTTTTATAAATTCAATTGCTTTCTTGATTTAATTTTCAGCTATCTCCTTATTGGTATACAGAAGTGCTACTGATTTTTCTATGCTGATTTTGTGTTCTGCAATTTTACTGAATTTATTTATCAGTTATAAGAGCTTTTTTGGTAGAGTCTCTAGATTTTTCTATATATAGGATCATGTCATCTGAAAACAGGGATAATTTGTCTCCTTTCCAGTTTTGCTGCCTGTCATTACCTTTTCTTGTCTAATTGCTCTGGCTTGGACTTCCAGTACCTTGTTGAATAAGAGTGGTGAAAGTGAGCATCTTTGTCTTGTAAAATTCTTAGAGAAACAGCATTCACTATGATATTAGCTGTAGGTTTGTCATCTATGGTCTTTGTTATGTTGAGGTACTTTCCTTCTAGCCTATTTTTTTAAGAATTTTTATTATGAAGTGATGCTGAATTTTATCAAATGCTTTTTGTGTATATATTGAGATGATGATATGGTTTTTGTCCTTCATTCTGTTGACATGATATATCACATTTTTTTTCTTTTTTTCTTTCATCATATTATGGGGGTACAAATGTTTAGGTTACATATATTGCCCTTGCTCTCCTCCTCCCCGAGTCAGAGCTTCAAGCATCTCCATCCCCCGGACGGTGCGCATCGCACTCATTATATATGTATATAACCGTCCCCTCCTCCCCACTCCCATCTGCCCGACGCCCAATAAATGTTATTCCTATATGTGCACTTAGGTGTTGATCAGTGAAACCAATTTGATGGTGAGTACATGTGGTGCTTATTTTTCCATTATTGGGATATTTCACTTAGTAGAATGTGTTCTAGCTCTTTCCGGCAGAATACAAGAGGTGCTATATCACCATTATTTCTTAAAGCTGAATAGTACTCCATGGTATTCATATACCACATTTTATTAATCCACTCATGTATTGATGGCCACTTGGGTTCTTTCCACATCTTTCAATTGTGAATTGTGCTGCTATAAACATTCAAGTGCAGATGTCTTTTTTATAGAATGTCTTTTGTTCTTTTGAGTAGATGTCCAGTAATTAATGGGATTGCTGGATCAAATGGTAGATCTGCTTGTATTTCTTCGAGGTATCTCCATATTGCTTTCCATAGAGGTTGCACTAGTTTGCAGTCTCACCAGTAGTGTATGAGTGTTCGTATCTCTCTGCATCCATGCCATCATTTATTGTTTTGGGACTTTTTGATAAAGACCGTTCTCACTGGAGAT
>CAUYSK010095130.1:0-11019 GCA_963575035.1 Avahi laniger
TGCGTGTGCGTGTGCGTGTGCGTGGCCTGCATGCGTGTGTGACAAGGGTCGCTTCTGGAGCATGTCGCCCTTTGTCTGCCCATCCAGGTTACTCCTCGCTGCAGGACGAGCTGCTGTCCCCCGCCTCACTGCACTATGCGCTTCCCTCTCCGCTGCGTGCAGACCAGTACTGGAACGAGGTGGCCGTCATAGACGCCATCCCCCTGGCCGCCACGGAGCATGATGCCATGCTGGAGATGTCTGACATGCAGGTGTGGTCCGCGGGCCTCACGCCCTCCCTGGTCACTGCTGAGGACTCCTCTCTGGAGTGCAGCAAGGCCGAGGACTCTGACGCCACCGGCCGCGAGTGGAAGTTGGAGGGGGCGCTCTCGGAGGACCCGCGGGGCCCCGAGCTGGGCTCTCTGGACCTCGTGGAGGACGACACAGTGGACTCAGATGCCACAAATGGCCTTATCGATTTGCTTGACCAGGAGGAAGGTCAGAGGTCAGAAGAGAAGCTGCCAGGTCATAGGAGGCAGGATGACTGGCCACATGCAGGGCAGGACGCAGAGAGTGAGGTGTCTCTTGTTTCAGGCCAGCAGCGGGTGCGAGCCCGAGTCACAGCCTCGCCCACCGTGAGTCGGGTGATGGACAGGACCCAGGACAGGTAAGGGCGTGGCCGCAGAGGCGGAGCCCTCTGGTCTTCTGGGCTCCTGGGTAAGGTTGTGCCCAGTGGTGCGTCAGGGAATTCTTGGGTGCCGATGCCACCCTGTCCCCCCGCCCCCCCGTTACGAATGGCCCGGAGCAAGTAAGTTCCCTGTGTCCGCAGCTTGCCCGAGAAGCCGCCTCCGGTAGGTGTGCCGCTGCGGTCTGCGAGGGCCAGCCCCTCCCCAAGGCACTGCCCGGGTGTGGCCAACAGAAGCAACGCCAGGGGTGTTGGGACAAGGGAGAGCCACTTAGGAGAGCGATCACATGACCTGGGGAAGCGAGGCCCCAAAGCGCTGCTGAGCCGGGTGCCCCGCCACTGCGGCTTCCTACTGAAGACCGTATTTAGAAACCTGGAAGCGCTGGGACCCAGAGAAGTGACTTGCGTGCAGTCGCAGCCTGCACGTGGCCGGCTGACAGCGCGCCCGGCTCCTGCCCTGTTGGAAGTGCGGTGGGCTTGTCGGGGCGGGCAGAGCTCTCGGCTGTTGAGCAGAGGGGTCCCCTCCCTGAGTGCCCCATGCTGGAGGGTGCGGTGCCACAGGGTCCCTTCTCTGATGCTGAGAGTCTGTGAGGCCGGCTGGCCTGCCTTCGAGCCCTCTGGGCCTCCAGCCATGGTCACCTGCCACGCCCAGAGCCTTGCTGAGTGCGGGCGAGGGCTCCAAGGCCATCCGGGTGCCTGCGGGCGCAGAGGGAGATGGGACAGACAAGGGATGGGGCTCCCTTCGGCCCCCTGGGCTGGCATACGAGGCCGTGACAGGCACCCTTTCCCGTACTGCCTGCTTCCGTAGCTTTCCTGAAGCAAGGAGATGGTTCACCCTCCCTTGGAGGCTGTAGCCACCCGCCCAGCTCAGGGCTCAGGCTGGCCAGGTCGCAGGAAAGCTGTTCTCACCCCGCCCCAGCCCTGCCCCACAGGTGGCCCGGGCTGGTGGCCATTCCCCGGGGTCGTTTAGCTGATGAGACAGCAAAGAATTCGTGTTGTTTACTACACAAATCTCTGAGTTGCCGGGAGGATTGGGCAGACTGAGCCTAGGAGGGTTCCAGGTGAAATATGGGCCTCCCTGCAAGAGAGCTCGTCTTTGCTGTGATGGCCGTTCCTTCGGTGAGCATTTATTGAGTGCTTGCTGTGTGCTGGCCCCTGCCATTAGAATAGCAGAGTCACTAAATGGGGAACCAGAGGCCTGGGTTCTAGGCCTAATTGTGTCACTTCTCGGCTCCATGCCCTTGGTCAGCCTTCCAGGGGAGACAGACACATTTCCATCACTCACTCACTCAGCATTTATTGAGCACCTACGCATGCCAGCCCCCTGTGAAAACTGCCGGGATGTGCTGGGGTATGGCATTGAGCAAAACAGGCAGACGTCTCCCCTGCAGGCGGCATGTGATTCAGCGCGGGGACTGATAGGGCATGAGATAAAGTAAATGAAATTGGAAGGCACTGAAGTGGGAATTCTAGATAATTAGTGCTAAAGAGAAAAACCAAGACAGGAAGGTGCTAGGAGGCGGGTGAGCGCGTGGAGAGAAGGGGCGGCTGGAATCGGGGGTCACGGAGGCCTGAGCAAGTGACGTTTGAGTGACTTAAAGGACGGAGGGTGAGGGGGAGACGTCGCAGAGGCCCCGCATGTGCACAAGCCGGGGGACAGCGTGTCTGGCACACTCCTCCCCAGGACGGTGGCAGGTCAGACCAGTGAGGGGAGGGCACAGGGCACCCGAACCAGGCCTGGAGGTCCCGGAGAGCCCCTGGCGTTGCTGGCGGAGCGGGGAGCCCTTAGGGGCTGAGCAGAGCAGCGGTAAGGCTGGCAGCTGCCCTGAGGATCGCAGGTGCCCAGCAGAAGCGGGGAAAGGTCAGGAGGCCAGAGCCTGGTGGGGCGGGCAGTGTGGACCAGGAGGGCGGCAGTGGCGCCGAGAGTTGGTTGGGTTCGGGGTGTATCTTGAGAGCTGGACCAAAAGGTGTTGCCGACAGCTGCAGTGTGGATGTGAGGGGCAGAGGGTCCGGCAGGGCGCTGGTGCCTTGACCCCTACTGCAGGGGGAGGTGCCGGGAGCTGCGCGGGACGACCCGCAGAACGGGTGGGGAGATCTGAAGCGTGGATTCAACCACGCAGACCTGTGGGTGCCAGCGAGAGGCTGAGGTGGAGACGTGGAGGAGGCCGTGGGGTGCACTCGCGTGTGGTCGAGACGGGAGACGTGGCCGTGGGGTGCACTCGCGTGTGGTTGAGACGGGAGACGTGTGCGTGGGCGGCGGGTGGCTCTGGAGCCGGGGGAGCTCGCTCGGGAAGTGGAGACAGCGGTGAGGTGAGGTCTGAGCCCTGAGCCAGAGGTCAGGGAACTCGGGGGGACCTGCAGGACACTGAGGAGTGGCCAGAGAAGGAGGGGACCCGGCCAGCTTGGGGTTCCAGGAGCCAGGGAGCACGAGTGAGCACCTGTCAGATGGCGGTGGCGTAGGGGATGGCCTGGCCGCGGGGCAGGCCGCAAAGTCTGACCACGTGGGAAGCGGGTGGGGGCCCCATTGCCTGGGCCAGCAGGGTGGGCAGAGGGCCCTGGAGCCCCGGGGGAGCTGCTCCCCCGCAGGGAGGGACCAGAGGCCCTTACAGCTGGACAGCACGCACAGGGTGGGAGCCAGGTGACGTGCTCAGGCTCCCCCACCCAGGGCGGTACAGGTGATCCTGGACGGAGGAGGCTGAAGGGTGACCAGGTGTCCTTTCTGTCTCCCTGGCTGCCCCTCTGGGACCCCAGACTGCAGGACTGGGATGAGGAAGGCTCCATTGCCTCGTACCTGCAAGATGCCGCACAAGGCTCCTGGCAAGAGGAGCCCCCGCCAGGCCCACACTCGTTCCAGAGGACAAGCCCCACCACCCAAGCACTGGAGCCCAGCGGGTACCTGCAGTCTGAGGAGGCCGGGAGCCCCTGGGCGGCACAGGTGAGAGCCCGCGGGCGCCGCCTGCTCTTTTCCTGCACAGGTGGGGGCAGGTCGGGCTCTCAAGCGCTCGAGCCCGGAGCCAAACGTGCTTCTCTGCTCTGAAAACTGGTGGTGACTTCCCTTTCCCTGGAAGTCAGCATCCAAGGGCACAGTCCACCTTCCCCGGAGGGGCTCTTGTGGCAGAGCCGTCACCCATCCCACCGCCGTGGCAGCTGGCCTCGTGGCCGGGGGCCACTGCCGTCAGAGGATGGGGCAGCGTGCCCTGGGCAGTGTGCGGTGTCAGGTCTGGCCGGGGCAAAGCCGCGGTTTTTGTTTCCTTGTTCCGTCGCGTTTTAGAAAGGGCTCAGAACCCCGAGGACTGGGCGCTGGGTGACTCTGGCGCTTCCGGGGTCGGTGTGACCCTCTGCTCTTGGCACCTCAGTTCCTCTTTGGTAACCGGGGTGACTGGAATGTCGCTGCAGTCCTTCCGGCTCTGGAACCGTGTGGCTCCGGTGGCCTCTGCGGGGGGGCGCGGAGGAGCAGGCGGCGATGGGAAGACTGGATGGCGGCAGCGCTGTCCTGCCCGGCCCGACGCCCAGCCTCAGCCGCTCTCCGGCCTCCGTGGGTTTCACGTTTGTCTTGTTTATTGCCCGAGTCCCCGCCCCCGCCGCACTCCGCCGCTATTCTGAAGCCAATCCCAGACGTCTTACTAACGGGCATCGTTTTGATTTGTGTCCTTACAAAACCTCATTGCTGTCCTGTGCGGATGCGTTCTTGGCGTGTCCCGTTTCCCTCCTCTCCTCTCCCTGTTCCTTTCTCTCCGAACCTCCACCCTCGCAGGCACCTGTGGCAACTCCAGGCCTCGGTTGGCTCTAGGAGGGCCCCGGCTGCCGGCCAGAAGGAGCCCCCAGGGACTCGGCAGGGCTTTATTTAGAACGCGTCCCGCCACGCCTGTGCCCGTCACTGCAGCCCCGGGCCCTGCTCCCACAGCGGGGGTCTTCATCGGGTTTGTTCCGCAGAATCCCCAGGGAAGGGGAGGGAAGCCGCTGCCCCTCCACGGTCAGACCGCGGTGAGGGGGACGTGGGCAGCAGAGGCAGCGAGCAGGGCAGCCTGGGGGGTTGCAGGGGACACTTCTAGATCCTGCGCTCAACCCCTCGGTGACAAATGAGGAGACTGAGGCCCAAGGAGGCAGGGCTTCCTCCACAGTCACACGGTGAGCCAGCGCCAGGTCCAGGGTGAGCGTGCAGGGCCCCCACATGGGGTGGCCTTGCCATTGGTCATCTCACAGCCCCCCGGGGTGGCACTGAGACCCTTCGAAGGTGAGCGTCAGCAGAGCGCCTATTTACTAGCATTTCCACTGACTCTCTGAAAACAGCGCTGGGAGACAGAGAGACGCCTGTGACTTGGGGCTCGAGGTGGCCAGAACCGTAATAATAAACGTGCAATGGCTGCGACCCAGACGACTCCTGCCGGGGTCTGGGTGGGAATGCTGAAGCCAGACTCTTCTTGACTGAGCCCAAACCACGGCCTTTCCCGGGCTCGGCCCCCACGCACGTGCTGCGGGCTCCGTTCTTCCAGGGCTTTCTCGCTGAAGTGAGGCAGCGCCGTGCGGTTATGAGAGCTCACAGGCCGACTCTTTCACCTGGGCACGATGTTTTGCCCCTGGGAAAACGACAGAACCTACAAGGTCAGGACGCGGTGAAGTCCACCCGAGTCACCGTGTGAAATATGCGCACAGTAGTGCACCCTCGGGAGCCTTTGCCGCTGTCACTCAGCGGCTGGTCGTATTCATGGACTTCAAGGTTTTCGGAGCAGTCTCAAGAAGGGGTACAGAGAGCACTGTAGTCCTTGCTCTGTGGGTGGGGAAACCGAGCAGGGGCCACCTCCCCAAACCCCCACAGGAGGCGGTTGTGGGGTTGGTGTGCCGTGTCGCAGGTCTCTGTTCTTTCTGCCGTTCGAAGAGGAAGAGCCTGACCCAAAAGCGCAGTTCCTTCCAGCCGCAGTGGCTCCCGCTCCGTGGGCGTGGAGAGCCTGGCACGGGAAGGGCCCTTCGGGAGAGGCCTTAAATAGACACGCTAGCTACATGGTCAAGTCCAGAGTTGCTGTGCCTGTAAAGGAAGGGACCGAGGGCCTGTGGGGCTGGCGAGATTTGCAGACAGGCCCAGGTGCCCCCCACCCCTGCTGGGCCCCCGCTGTGCTCCCGGGGCTAGGCCTGCAATGTTGTGCCCTTGGGGATATTTTTGAAATGAGCCCTTAACTGTCCAGGGTATTAGCTGGTCTGGTCCCTGCGGTGGCCACCCAGAAGACACACAAGTAGCCACATTCTCAGAAGGTCTTGCTTTCTGGAGTCCCTGGACAAGAGACTTCCCCAGCCAGGACTGCCTGTAGTTCCCACAGGCACAGGCAGGCAGGAAGGCGGAGGCCGAGCCCCTGCCAATCTCTGGGCGGGGCAAGGCTGCAGCGGGTGTCCCTCGAGCAGTGACTCTGACATGGGCACCTGCCTGGTTCCTTCTAGCCCAGCTGGACAGCTTGGCAGCTGGTTTGGCAGCTAAAATTATAGAAGCCTGATGTCACCCGGGGGGCAGGGCACTCGGGCCAGGCTGCGCCATTCTGGAGAGGCCCCATTCGGTGTCCTGCCCAGAGCAAGAGAGTGAGACACCGAGAGAGCAAAGCAGAGAGAGAGAATGGGAGACGTGGCCCGGGGGCTGAGGAGTTCAGGAGGAGAATGAGGGGCCGGACCCCCGCCGCGGCCAGGCTCCTGGCTCCACTGCTCCCCGGAGGGCCGGGCTGGTGAGCAGGGCGTGAGGATGTGGACCTTCGTAACGCAGCTGCTGGTCACCCTGGTGCTCCTGGGCTTCTTCCTGGTCAGCTGTCAGAACGTGATGCACATCGTCAGGGGCTCGCTGCGCTTCGTGCTGACGCACGTCCACCAGGAGCTGGACAAGGAGCTGGGGGAGGGCGAGGGGCTGAGCGACGACGAGGAGACCATCTCCAGCAGGGTGGTCCGGCGGCGCGTCTTCCTGAAGGTACCGCAGGCAGGTGGCAGGTGGCCGGAGCTGGGAGGCCGAGGCCAGGCCGACAGACACTGCCGTGCCATGCTGGGGCGGCCTCCGGGAATCAGATCCTGCCAGGAGCTGGAGCTGTGTGCGGCTCCCACTCGGCATGGCACTGCTCCCGTCCCGCTTCTGTTACCTGCTGCTTTGGGAATCCGGGCAGGTCACATTCGGGTGACGCTGTCTGTGGAAGAGCTTTCTAAGCTGGGAAGTGCTGTAAAAATATAAAACAGAGGCCTCCCGTCGCCTCTCAGGGCCTTCTGTCAGGCTTCACTGTCTCCAGGGCTCTCGCGAGGATCCCGCGCAGCAAGCCCTGGCCAGCCCTGGGCCGTCGTTCTCAGGGCCTGCGGCCCCCCAGGGCGCAGCTCACGCTCCAGGAGCCCTCGGCCTGGCCGCTGCTCCGCGAGGAGTTGGAGTTCCCGCGTGGGGACTGCCGTGTTCTCTCCTCGTGCTTCGTCTTTTCTCCCAGACGCCCACGCACCCATCTGAGCGCTCTCTCTTTCTCTCCTTCCAGGGAAACGAGCTTCAGAATATTCCAGGGGAGCAGGTGACAGAGGAACAGTTCACGGATGAGCAGGGCAACTTTGTTACCAAGAAGGTGGGTGAGGGGTCCCCCTGGACTGGCGAGAGGCAGGTGGGCCAGAAGCTAAAAGGCAGTAGAACTGAACCCCAGCTTCTCGCTGGCACCCCGACAGTGGGGTGAGGGCTCGTCACCTACACTGCTCTGCAGGGGCAGCTCAGGGGCTTTTGGTCATCTGCCGTCCAGACATGGTGTCCTCGTGGCCTTTGTCCAAGTCACCCTGAATAGCTCCTGCTGCTCTGACCAGGAGGACCAGCCCCCGAGAAGCATCCCAAACCCAGTCGCCTGATGCCTGCCCCTGAAAACAGAGCTGTTAAAAGAGCAGTGTGATTGTCCCTGACCCACCACGAGCCTCCTCAAATAAAAAGAGTGCAGGAATTCAATGAGATACCGACTCGAGCGTCAGGCACTGTGCTGGCCACGGGCAGGGGGCAAAGCAGCAGGGAGGATCTCGCACGTGCCACAGCACCGCTCTCGCCGCACGGCAAGAGCCGTGTGTCCATCCCTCCCCGTGAGCCGCTTGTGGCAGGGACTGCCTTGCTCCAAGCACTCGGTGGGTGGAGAGGAAAGGGTTGTTTGGATGTTTGGATGAGAGTCGAATCAAGTCACCACGGGTGAGAAAGGACTGCCCTCTGCCCCCACGCTGGTAGAAGCAGAGTGAGAAGGACAGCACACACGGCCACCACTGCCCAGGAGGAAGGAGGCGCTGCGGGCTCGAGATGGAGCCACACCTGGGTCGTTAAATGAAACCTGCCGAGACCCCTCCACTGGTCCCAGCCCCTCTAGGTTTTGCCATAAGGCACTGGGGTGAAGGTCGGTCCCTGTTCTTGGCCTCTCAAGGCTGGGCCCCTCGGGACAAAGATCGCCTCCCTCGCATCCCATTCCCAGGACTTGCTGTCCTCAAGCTCTGTCTCGATGGTTTGACCAGCCCTGTCCCTTTTCCGCTCTTTTCCAGATCACTCGCAAGGTTGTCCGACAGATAGATTCTTCCGGTGCCGATGACACCCTGGAGCACGAGGAGGTGATTGTGCAGGGCCCCTCGGAGGACCCCAGTGAGCTGGAGGCGGATATCGATTACTTTATGAAACACGCCAAGGTACCGAGGGGCCTTGCTCCTCCGAGCTGCCCCTGCGCCACCTCTGCTGCCGGCTCTGCCCGGCGCCCCCGCCCCCTCACCTCTTTCCGGGCTCTCCCTCGAGCCTCCTTCCTCCCTGGCGGGCAGTGTTCCCACCGCCTCCCTGCGGTCTCCTCTCGGTCTCTTGCCTGCATTCTGCCCATCTGTCTGTGCGACCGTCCGGCATTCTGTCTCCGCTGCCTCTCCAGGTGGAGCTGAGAGGGAGCGGCCTGCAGCCAGACCTCCTAGAGGGCAGGAAGGGGGCTCAGATAGTGAAGCGGGCCAGCCTGAAAAGGGGGAAGCAGTGACCCCAAGCCTCTCTCCTTGGAATAGCCCTCGGGAGGTAACGCCGCCCTTCCCATCCTTCCTGCATGGCCTGGTCCCCGGGCAGCAGCCGCTCACGCTCACTGTCTCAGCCGGTCCCTGTCACCTGTGCCCAGCATGTTGCAGGACGCACAGCCTGTTGTGTGGTCTGAAGGCTTAGATTGTTGCTTCCCAACCCACTAACTGCATCTCTGAGCCCCGACTTCCTCGTTAGGAAAACGGAGTCAGTAATACCCGCTTCTCAGGGAGTGCACAAACACAGTTTTGAAACGATACTTTTAGATGCGTAAACGCACCCTGTGAATCTGCGTGGTGATGTTATCTTGGGAACCAAGCAGTGGGGATCTGGAGGGCGTGTGGGCAGGGCCTTGGAGAGGATGGCAGAGTCTGTCTGGACTGTGACATTCCCACCTAAGTGCCCAGAAAGAGCTCCGAGACACAGGGCTGGACGGGCTCTCAAACCTGGCACCCCGCAATGGCCCAGCCCAGCCCCAGCCTTAGATTCTCCTTGGCGTTGCGTGAGGCACGTTGCTCCCTCGCTTTCTAGGAAAGGACCAAGTTACCGGCCCCAGGGGTGGGTGACATTCTCCCTGCAGGTCGGGAGGACCACTGGGGTTGAGGCCCAGGCCACGGTGCATGTCGCGTGTGAGCATGGGGCAGTGTGGCCAGGAGCAGGGGTGTGCCGTGCCTCGAGGGAGGGTTGTGCAGGCACTGGGACGGTGCCCAGCAGGCCTGTGCGTGCTGGTGCTGGTGCTGGGGGCTCCGGCGGCCAGCTCTGATCCTGTCCTCCCTGAGGGATCCTGTACTGAGCTGCCCCGAGGCCCTTCATTGCGCCCAGCTCGGGGCAGCTCAGTACAGGGTGCGTCGGGGTGGGAGTGAGCGGAAGCGAGGAAGCCTCATGGCCCAGCCGGCACTACCCGGGCTGCGGCTGCTAAGACCTCAGGGCCCGCTCCGGGGCCATCGCAAGCAGGCTCTGGCTTTGCACATTCGGTAGAAAGCAGGGCCGCTGCCTCCCGAGCCACCAAAGTGCTGACTCTGGGCTTCCTGATATATCTCAGCACTTGGGGAAAAAGAGGACTGGCGGATCCAGTTACAGGATAAAATTAGACCTGACTCCTCAGCAGCTTAAGAAGGTCACAGCGTTAACCCTGGCACTGCCAGGGGGCCCACCAGGCTGCTGGTTGGGTCCTAGAAATACTTGCAAGGTGCAAGTGATCTTGGAAAGCAGAGAGGGAAAGAAAACGGACGCTCTCCTGCCCTGTTTTCTCACGGCTGCAGCCGCAGCTTCACGCCGGAGCGTGTTTAGCTCAGTTTCTACTGATGTTCCAGGACGGGAGGGGGCATCCCAGAAGCCCAGCCATGGGGGAAGGAGGGGACCTGGGATTTGTGTTTTACTTGCTGTAGATGATCTGCAGAGTGGCCGAAGCCCCCACAGGTGATTAGGGACCAGACCGCAGTGCTGGGCCATCTGCCAGTAAAAGGAAGGGGAAGCATGTGGTTGGGAGGGGGTGACAGAGGGCAGGTAAAACGCTGTCCCCTCCCGGCCAGAGCAGAGGCTGCGGGGACACAGGCGAGGGCTGCAGCCTCTCGGGGCCTGTTTACCCCACCCACTCACAGTCGTGTAGTTGACCCTCGTTGCTAAAATGTCTTCGTAACCCCAAAGCCGACAGTCACCACGCTGTTGCCATCATTCGCAGACATGAACACAGTGGCGGGAAGTTCGAGTCACCCACGGTGCACATTCCCAGCTGGGTTTGAACAAGGTGGTGACAGTCTGCCTCGTTGCGTCAGCTCCGATACTGGAAGCAGGGGTCCTTCTTGTGGTCTGTTTGGGGTCAAACTTTTTGCATTTTTGTGCTTTTTGTTGGTTGTGTAAAATGGCCCGCAGGGGCAGGGCTGAAATGCTGTCTAGCGTTCCGAAGGCAGGAAGGCTGTGCCTTAGGGCGGGAATAGGTGTGTTAGGCTAGCTTTGTTCGGGGACAAGTTGTGTCGCGGTGGAAAGGTCGATAATAATGAATCAATCAGATATATTAAATAATGTGTCTTTAACACATTGACGGCCACACTAGAAAAAAATTTTCCCTGGGGCCACAGTGTTTTCTTAAAACAAAATGATCCTTTCTAATTAGATGTTTTTTAGTTTCTGTGTGTTGATTATATGCAACACAATCCACGTTTTTAGAATTAAATTGTCAATATTGTAAGAATAAAAACATCAGCAAGTTAAGATTTTCATGAACCAACTGCAGAGTTTCGCTTCACCAGGCCCCAGCTCAAAACTAGCTTGAGTTAAATACAACTCACAGGGCAGTTGATGTGTTAAACAGAAACACATAAAGCAAAATTATGTATTCATCAGTTGATAAAAA
>CAUYSK010095137.1:0-24503 GCA_963575035.1 Avahi laniger
GCATGCCTGTAGTCCCAGCTACTCGGGAGGCTGAGGCAGGAGGATCACTTGAGCCCAGGAGTCTGAGGTTGCTATGAGCCAGGCTGACGCCACGACACTCACTCTAGCCAGGACAACACAGTGAGACTCTGTCTCAAAAAAAAAACTATTTCTTTTAGGTGACAAAATCCTTGATAACATTGACCCTCTTCCATCTAAATATTAAATTTTTTTTCCTACAATAAACATTCAGGTGAACTTCTCTATGCAAAAAGCATGGAGAATCTTACCTAAAGTATCTGAGCATATAATTTAAATGTCTCATTCTTGCAGAGTCGTCAAAAATAAATAAATAAATAAAATGTGTCCTTGATGCCGAACTTATTGGGTCCGTGTGGCGGGTCATGAAAAATGCTTCTCTCAGCATTTTTATTGAGCAAGGAGGCTTCGAGGGCGGTGGGTTCAGGCCGACTCTGCTGCGTGGCGGGGCAGGATCTGCTCGGGAAGGCGTCTCTTTACCAGTCACAATGAGAGTTTCCCTTTTCGTTTAGACATCGTCGAACCTACCCTCTGCTAGCGGCCTGTTCAAATTCCCTCCAACTGACTGACATATTTGCAAAAATTATTACATTTCTCAGCCTCGTGGGTGGGAGGCCCCGACCGAGAAAATGGTATATGGCTGTCTTTGAAATGGAGCCTTAAATAAAGCCTGAGACCCAAGGCAGGAAAATGCCACACACCCCAGGAGCACACGCGTCCCTGCGAGGAAGTGCAGTCTCCTCTCTGCACCCTCCTCACTCACCTGCAGGACACAGGACAGCCCTGGGGAGCCTCCTACCCCAGACCTAAGTATTACGTTAGTGTCCCCGAAGCTGAGCCGTTTTCTTCTGAGTCCCAAATTCCGGCCTGTGTTTTTTTCATCAGGTTTGCGTTGATGCTGTCAGCGTCTCTAGAATTCCTCTCATTCCTGTTCTCTTCCCTGGGGCAAGCTGATCGTGTTTCGACAACCTCAGGCACCTTTTATTAAGCAGAAAGAAGAGAAGACACGGTTCCTTGACACACTGCTGCGTCCTGTTTTTGTCTGGGCTGTGCAGCGTTTGACAGAGCGGTGGGCCTGGGCCACGTGGGAGAGGCCGCCCCAGCTGAGGGACACAGTTCCTTGGAATGACCAAGCCAGGCCGCCCAAAATGTGGCCTCTGCCCCAGAGTTGGTGTTGCCAACGGTGTCCAATGTTCATCAGACAAGTGTTTCTCGAGTTCCCATTAGGGTTAGAGCACTGTGCAGGGGCCACGGGGAATAAAACCTGCACCTGCAAGAGAGATGCTGCCCTTTACCCAGCCTGCAGGGCAATGGAGGCGGGTCAGGATTAAAAGAGAAATTGGCGCACAAATAACAATTTGAGGAACCAGGCAGGGCACGAAAAGAACATGCCAGAGAAACAGAAAATCCCTGGTACATTTTCTCTCTCCACCAGCCAATATGTAGGCACAGGTGGATCTTCTACAGTCAAAATACTGGTTCCTGATTAAGTATATCAATTATTTAATGAGATAATTAATTTAAATACTATTAATAAGTATCTGTGTGATCTTAACTTGGACAGGTCACTTAAATTCTCTGGCCTCTCTTACCTCCTCTGAATAAGGATGTTAAAATTGATGAGCTTTAAATTCCCTTATAACATTATGATTCTAAGATTCTAAGGTATTCTCGGCAATAATAATAGAAATCAAAGTAATTATCCCTGATCTAATTATGGTGTAATTAAGAAGCAGATAACGTGAGAGTGACGATGGCGGCTGAGGGCTTCCTCCCTCCAAGCCTTGCGCCCGCCGCACTTTCTCTCCTAAATGGATTTCGAGTTTGGATGAGCTCGGTGATGGCGAGACATTGCTGTTCCGAATCCCACTGTCTGCTAAGTGGCATTCAGTTAATCACGGGAAATGCTGACTCATCCCTTGCCAATGTCTTCATTCAGAAGAGAAATGTCCATTCAAGCAAGATCGACCAAAATTCTTAAATAAAATGGGTGTTCTGGGGCTTTCCTTTTAGGATGGAACACATAGGGAATTAGCTCTTTTTGCTTGCTATAATCCTTCAGGGATTTTATTTTGTTTGTTGAAGATTGTATATGCATGTCGCTTAGCATCTGTGTACGCATGGACTTCAACTGAATCATAATAATTATGGAAAATCAAGGCGTAACAGGATTCTATCTGAACAACTGTAACTCTAGGGGAAAAAAGAGATGGTTTTGTCCTCTAAGAATCAAATTTACTTGAGCCTTTGGGGAAAACATAACGCTGAATAATTAAAAAGGTATAGCAGAGATTAGGATGCACATTTCCCAGAAATATTAGGATAAAACAGAAGGTTCCAGAAATAATCGTCTGTGGCAGACCACAGCCGTCTCCTTCCAGACCCCCTGTGGGACGTCTGCTCAATTTCATCAGGAAAGCCATTGATTTGCTCATTAGAAACAGCAGCTTTGTGTGTCATCCTGACAAAGGCTTTGTAGCCTGAGAGCCCAGTTCTCTCCCGTGAGCTCTCAGCGAGAGAGTCCTTTCTCGTCTCGGCGGTTGCTATGGAGAGAGAAGTGGGTCTCGGTCCCCGTGTGCAGCACGTGCAATATTTCCAGCTACGGACTTTGAGGCATAGCAGATGGGACTCCATTGTCAGAGCAAAATCTCTCCTGGATCTCTCCAATGAGCCTGTCTGAGCAACAGTCTTCTCTACACACAGGTGATGCTCCAGAGGGCAGATTGTTCTCCTATGATATCAATAAATAACTGACATTCCAAACTTTACGGAAAGTTTGACACAGATCTGTGAAAAGGGACCCAATAGAGGGAGAAAAACAATTTCACTGGAAAAAACAATTGATGCTTTATCTTGTCAAGCAAAGACCATCCATTTCAGAAAGAGCTTTTATGTAATCATTAGCTGAAATTTTAGCTTTGCTTTTGCATGTCCCAAGAAGCTTTCTTATTTTTACTTGTCCCAAACCTATGGAAATTAGTCATTTTCCGCTATATGCTGTGATGATAACGCCATCGAGAGGGTGTCCTTCTCCAGGGCTTGTGTGATCATACAGCACATTAGAGCACTCACGACCTATCACTGGAACACACTCCCAGGTAAGGGTCTGGTAAACTTCTCTATTGCCAGACTGCAAGAAAAAATAATGCAGTTAAAGAAGAAATCCGCAGAGCCACATCATGAATGTCTGGATTAGTCATTTTTTTTTTTTACCACTTGGGTACTGAAAAATTTATGCGAGTGGCAGATTCTGTGTGTCTTGATACCTGCACTTAAAATGCAGTCTTTTCTATTAGTAAACTAGCATATCCTCTGTCGAACATAAATGTGTCAGTTCTCACTGTGCAACCTTCACAATGTATATTTTGTTTCTGTGTGTTGTTTCAAATCTTTGAATACTGCTAGGATAGGATGGTCTATCTTCTGTCCTGGTGAAAATCATCATGTAGGCTAGTATACTTATCTAAACTAGGCTTATTTGATCTTACAGAGGAATGTGGTAAAGCGAAAGCTACAAATCACATTTAAGAGAAAGCAAAACATTGAATGATTGTTCTTAACATTCAAGGAAAAATGACAGGTCCTTAATAGACCATGTAACTTTCTAGTCCAAAGCAGGAAAAAAAAAAAAATCAGTTGGTTGAACACTTGGATATTGATGCCAATTTAAGGGACCCTTGGTGGTTTTGAGCTGTGGTAAAAAAAAAAATTCCCCATTTTTATGGAATTTTTTTAATTGACTCCAAAGTAACTATTCTGATTATAGGTATTATTTATCTAGACCTAGATGAAGTAATAACAAACTCAAAGGGTTGGGAGTTGGAAAGATTAAATATTTTTTTTCTATTTGTTGCCCTTGTGATTGAATAACAGAAAACAATTTTACGTTATTTCAAGTAAATTAAAAATATATATATATAAATATATATATACGAAAAATGTAAAAGGCCAGCCTGTTCGGGTTTGCGTCTGTGTGCTTGACTCCCCCACTATTTGAAAACGACCTTTCCATTTCTTCCTCTGTCCCCCATTATTCACGCACAGGATGCTGGACAATGCAAGTGGGCCTGGTCCCACATCCAGGCACCTCGTGTCCTTTAAGACTCTGGTGTTGTCCAGCAAGGGCTGCAGGTGTAGCACTTGACTGCCCCATGCTCAGACCTGGCCTGGGCAGCCCTGTGTCCAGTGGCAGCCAGTTCACATCTCGGACTCTTTCGCAAACGAGGACCACCTGTTCTGCTTGTCCCTCCCCTGAGCCCACTCGCTCCTCTCTTGATAATGGCTCCTTTCTCTCCTGATCTTCAACCTTTCTGATTTTGGCTTCACTCTTGGTTTTGCTCCCGTCGGCCTTGTCTCCCATTCAGCAGTTCTGGGGGGCTTTTCTGGGTAACACCCTCAGAGCTTCTCAGGGCACAGGCCTGGGTGGCATGGACACGTGCAGTCTTCTATGGTGTGCACGGACTCTGCACACGTAAGCCAAGCGCTTGCCCTAGCCAGGGGTTATTCTTTTAAATGTTTGTGGGGGATTTGATATAGCAAACTCTCGCTGATGCCTTTTCTCCTGAGACGAGAGGGGGAAAATTGCAAAATAAACCACAAGTTTTTGTCAAGTTTCCTTACACCTCTCAATCACCAAGTCATTCTGAAATCACCTTTATTTGCCTTTGAATCCACGACCAAACGTTGGCCCCAAGACGGGCCCCGTCACAGCCGCGAGGTCCCAAGCACAAGGCAACCCCAGGCAGATGGAAATTACACAGAACCAGAAATCAATAATCACGAGTAAAGACAGGGTTTTATAAAAGATTATTCCTAGAAATAAATTTGTTTTTTTGAAACTGTTGCTGGGAAATTAAAAAAGAAATTCAAAAGTCTTCCAGCAAAGTTCATTTTAGAAATAACTCTGTAAGAAAAAAACACCAGAGATTGTTTCCCTCTTTGGTAAAATTGCTGGTCTTCGATTCCCAGCTAGACCTTTCCTGGAGCGTCCACCACCCCCTGATTATCCACATATTTTCTTCTAAAGCACAGTCGTGTTTAGAAAGTGACTTCCCACGTTGTTTTTTTTCCAATCCGATGTTCATTATTCCCTCATTTAGAAGTGGGACATCCAGGGCTCGCGGGTGAGAGTCCTCCAGACAGCGGCGGGAGGGGAAGGGCTGAGGATCCTGAGGTTCTGGTCTCGTGCCCTGCCCAGTACTTTGTAACGCACTCTTTCCGGGGCTTTTGCTGAACTAAAACAAAAACCAAAACAAAGCATTGTATTTCTCCTATTCTTAATTCCTACTTTGGGATATCAGGATGTTTGGGTTATGCAGGAAATAAAATTTACCACTTGCTTCTGGATCCCTAGACAATTGAATGGAGCATCTCATCTCTCCCCCAGATGTATATTTATGATTATGTATCTCTACGTGAATGTGCGTATATACATTTGAGATTACATGTATCTCTAATGTTAGATATACATTGCATTAGATATTAAATATGTATGCATATTTTTACATACACATCTGTGTGTACGCGTAGAGATATGTAAACATACATGTAGTAAGCACATGCACACACACACACACACACACACACACACACACACACTTCGGAGTTCCCAACCCCAGTGCTACTGATATCATTTGGGGCGGGACTTCTCTTTGCGGGTTCATCTACGCGCCGTAAGATGCCGTAAAATGATGTAAGATGCCATGAGACGCAGTAAGATGTGGTAAGATAACGTTCGATGCCGTAAGATGATGTAAAATGCCGTAAGATGATATCAGATGCCGTAAGATGATGCACAATGCCGTAAGACGCCGTAAGACGCCGTAAGCTGTTCTGCAGCGTCTCTGGCCTCCACCTTCTGTGTATCAGGAGCACGCCCTTCCCTGTTCTGACAACCAAAAATCTCTCCAAACATTGCCAAATACCTCCTGGGGAGCAAAGTCTCCTCTGGTTGATTAAGAACTAGTGATACATAAACATTTCTTTTTCAGGAAATACACATAAAACGTACAAGTGCCCTTTATCCTAAAAATAAGTGAAAATTCACTGAATGTCTGTCATGAGTCAGCTATTGGGGAATGACCAAAAAACAGCAGAATAGAGTATTTTTGTCGCCTCGTTTCTCACAGACCACATCACGCCCCGGTTGCCACAATGTCCAACCGCCTGGCATTTTGACCAGATTCTCCCAATCCCGAAGTCACTGTTTGATCCACACTTCAATGACATGAATAGTCCCAAATGTAAAAAGGGAATATTGTTCTACTTTTTTTATCTTATTTCCTTCCAACTATTTTTGGACGTTAATCAAGTAAATATGACTGTCTTGTGACTCTGTCTCTCAGTGTACCGCTTCACTTGTGTCTCGAGATTATAATAGAAAACATGCCTGAAATCAAGAGACTTCTGACTAAGCTTTAAAATATTATCGCAAAGCTCTTGTGACTTCCAAGAAGTGTGGTTAGCAGAGGCGGTGGGGGCGGGCAGGGAGCTGAGTAAACGAGCCCCAGTGTGGGGGTCGCTGTCTGGTGGGCCCAGGCAGGGCTGAGACCACCCGAGGCCGACACACACGTCCTCTGTGGGCTCTGGGGACGCCAGCCCAGTCCTCAGCCTCCCCTGCGGCTCCGTCACTGCCTGGGCAGACCCTCCCCACGCGGCTGGGATCATTCAGTCAAATAATCTCACGCAATAACCCTGCCCTCCTTCCGTCTATGCAGGCGGTGGAGAAACGGTCAGGTTCCAGGCCCTGATGTGCAGAATCCCACAGTCTAGCGCACTTTGGCTTCTACTCCATCAAGTTGCCCAAAGTCAGAGTTTTATTTACTCCAACCTTATAAATCAGTACTACTCAAGGGGCTGAACAAGACTGATATTCTAGAACACAAAACACAAAACAATCGGACAAAACATCCTAGGTCATTTACTAAGAATGCCATTGAGTGTGAAAGCTCTGAAAAATAATATTTTCCAAGAGCAAAGAGGGAACAAAGCCACCCCAAACTCATTCTGAAAACAGGGAGGGTATGGATAACAAAGTGAGGTTCAAGTGGGTAAACGATGCGTTACCCACCGTGTGGAGGAGGGTGGCTCTTTCCACTGGGCGGTGTCATCGGTGCCAACTAAGCAGAAGGCCCTGAAGGTGGAACAGCCTCGTGAGCCTGAGAACAACAAGAAGATGCATGAGCACAGTGAGCCCAGAGGTGGAGGCCCAGAGGGGACAGAGGAGAACTTTGGGAGCATTGCAATCCATTTGACTTCTCTCTTAGACACCACTAGACTTACCAAAAACTCAAACGCCTTCAGCGGCCGGACTGACAATATAAGTGAGCACAGGAAAAATCAAACATCCCTCTTAATTTATGTTGCATTTTATCAGATTGGATAGACATACATTCAGAAAAATAATTTCATACTAACAAAATGAGCATGGTGGGGCCAATGCCATAAACACTGCAGGGACACGTGCACCGTTGCACTCGGAGAAACCAGGCTGTACTGAGGTATCAAAAGCAGGTATTGTTTTCAGAAAAATAGTATTGTAAAAGTATCATATGCCATGGATACGTAAATTTCACTCTTGCTGTAGTACGGACACTTTCGTTTAGGACCAAAATGGTTGAAGCTAAAAATCAGTCATGATTCCTGCCTCTGGCGGGTGACACTGAGTGTGCCCGTCAGCCCAGGCAAATAAGAACGGCAGCATCTCCAGTAAAACTCGAGTATTTTCTAGGCCTGTTTCACAAGTTTTAGGAGATACGGTATCAGTTGGTTCCTAAAATATGATTGCGATAATTCAACTGATGCCTTTTGGTAACTCCAAACACATAAGTGGGGTTTTCTGAGATAAGGATTTGGAACAGTCATGATGAGTCTATGTTCCTTTGAATAGAACATCTTAGCATTTGGGTCTTCAGGATGTGGATGTGTCGAGTTGGCCTCTTAGACAAAGGCAGGAGCTACAAAAGGGACTCTCACCTTGGCACGCAGGTGCTTGGGTTTGTATCAGCACCAGACTAGCGGCCGGAAGACGGGGTCGTGACCCGCTAGCTGCCGCTGGTACGCTGTGTGTCTTTAGGGAGTCATCGCGTCTCTTATACCTGTCTTGTATATCTCACGTAATTGCTGTAGGCAGGGTATGTCAACAATATTAGAAATACAGAACAAACGGGTGTTAATTAAATCCTATTTTCGTTTCTACACTTAGAGGGATTAAAACATTAAGAAACAATAGTTTTATGAACTAAAACACAAAGTTGTAAGGGAAGAAAGATGTGTCTGGGAAGGCCAATGGCCGAGACAGGCAAGTTGTCTGGTAATAATAATCACAGTAAATTAGAGCCTTTATTCATTTAATAAATATGTGTATGTTCACTTTGGGCCAGGCACTGGGCTACACAAACCACAAGATACATGTTTATAGAGCAATTAAAGTGCAGTTGTTAATTGTTACTAGGATAACTCATATTTCACCACATGAAGGAAGTCATTGGCTGTGTGTAATGCTATTTATATACCATACAGATCTCTGTGTGGTCAGCATAGATAGACCCACCTTTATCAAAATTTCTAAAACATTTCCGTGAATTATTTCTGAAGGACATAAATCCTGTTGCTGCAACTGCTGTTGGCAGTTTTGATACCGGTTTCAGCAAGCGTTTGCTCTGTAGGAGTTTTATTATTAGAAACCATCAAAAATAAAATTACCAGACCCAACAATGAGCTGTGTTGTGGGGGTTCCTCACCTGTCTCTCATCCTGGGGCTGACTCAGAAACCGGGGCTCATTCTGGCCTGGAACCTGGGCTCTTCGTTCCCCAGGTGGTTTCCGTACCACCTCTCTGTTTCGCTCCCCCACCTACAAGAAAGGTCTTGTTGGGTCAGATACCCGATGTCTGCTATTTGCACACCTCACCGTGTGCAGCTCTGGCCGCCGAGTGGCAGGGGAGGGCGAGCTGGAGTCTCGAGGAGGGGACCCCTTTGCAAGGCCCCACCTGACATGACCCAAACTAGGACATTTCAACCACCCTGTGATGCCTCAGCATGGCTTTCAGGGCGTCTGAAGACAGAGAGGAAGGAGTGCCCCATCCATGCTGAAAACTGCACTTTGCCAAGTGACTTCTAACCCCGTGCGCTGAGACGGGTAGTCCGAGCTGCCGGGGAGGCAGAGGGGAAATCCCTCCTGCGTCTGCGCCACGGGCTGCTGTTCCTGTTTCCACATAAGGTGTTTGCCCTTCTGGTGCCAAAGCTTCGCTTCTAACAGTGACATAAAATGGGCTGAAGTGCAGAAACATGAAACCATTCCTGTCAGTGAAGCCCGCCTCTGGAAGTTGTTTTTCAAAAGTTATTTCCTGAAAGCAAAAATAAATTTTCTAGTGCATCCAGAGTTTTTAAGCAATGACCACAGGCATGATTGTGATGTCCCAAAACATAGCCCAGTAAGAGACTTGACTGTCAGAGCAGGTTAACACTCCCAGCACACATGCACACGGGAAGGAGGGAGGGAGGGAGAGAAGGAAGGAAAATGAATTGCACTATATATGAGCAAAAAATATAAAAACGACTAGTCACAAGTAAGGAAGTACCTGAAGTATAACGCCATCGCTTTGTCTAATGCTGACATTGATAAATAGCTGAGATTTCTTACTGACTATCTGCACATTATTTGGGTTACTACAAATTTCTCATCAAATGTAAGTCAAGACTTTTCTGCAAGCATTTTTCCATTTCTTGCCAATCTCTGTAAAAGTGGCCCATGGCAATACCACGTATTTGTCTTTCAATAGCTTGATGTTCTAGAAACTCCCACCAGAACAGGCAGAAATATATAGGAAAAAACTGGAAGACTATTTGGCTCACTCATGTTAATAATATTTTCTCTCTGGTAGATAAGTGGATTACCTGGAATAGGCTTCCAGTTCTGCGCTAGGACAGCAGTCAGAATAGCGCAAGTCGAGTGCTTTCTAGAGCACTTGGTACATCCCAGGCTTAATATTAATTAAGTGAATAATCGTGGCATTTGTGTTTAAATTTTTAAAGGAACAGTAAGATTAGCCTGTATTTGTGCTGTCCAATACAGTAGCCACCAGCTCCCTGTGGCTATTTAAATTTAAAAAATTAAAATTCAATGCAATTTAAAATTCAGCTCCTTGATCTCGCCAGCCACACTTTGGTGCCCACCAGCTACTCGTGGCTACGCTGCCATGTGGGTCGCTCAGGGTTTGCCACCACGGTGCGGGTTCTCTGGGCAGCACGCGTGCATGCTCTGACCTGGCCAGATGCCCTGTGGCCCACAAGGCCACCGCAGCCACCATCTGACAGTGTACTCCCCACCCTGCTTACACATGTGCTCATTTTTTTACAATTCATCTCTCTTTAAAATCTGCCATTTTCAGAGAAGAAACCCATGCAGCCCTGTGACACATCGAGATCCAGTGGGACATTTCCTCCCTCCGAATAGGGTAGAGCCTCTGGGTTGGTTGCAATTTCAGAAGGTCTTGACTAATATTCAGGATATTACGGGTATACAAACATTTTGGTTACATGAAATGCATTTGCCTTGCTGACGCCAGGGCCACAAGCGTGTCCTTCCCCCATACAGTGCACCCCGTCTCCATTAGCTGTGGGTTTACCCCCCACCCTCCACCTGACCAGCACCCAGTGAGTATTACTACCATGTGAGCACCTCAGTGTTGACCAATTAGTATCAGTTTGATGGCGAGTAGATGTGGTGTGTGTTTTTCCATCCTTGTGATACCTCACTTAGAAGGATGAGCTGAATCTCTATCCAGGATAATATAAGAGGTTCTAGATTACCATTGTTTTCTAATGACTAGGAAGAGCAAGCAATTTATCCATTCAGAATGTTTGAGATGAATTTTTATGATCTCGATGCAAATGACAATGGCTTGCCATCCCCAATTGCCCCACGTCGTTATACAGTTGCATCAGTGTAGGTCACTACGACCTGATTCCTGCATTTGCGACAGGTGTGACTCACCATGTCGTTACAGTGATAAGGCGTGTCCAGGCAGCTGTGCTGTAAGTTTCACTTGTGTGATTTTGTTTCATAACCAGATGACTATTTGAGTTGCAATGTTGATGACATGATATGCCATATTAATCTCTCTCTTCAACAGTGCATTCTCTGTTGAAATTAATAAATATGAAACAGTTTTTCACACACACACCATTTAGAGAAGTCACATTGGAATTTGCCCCAAAAGCAGACCAAACTTACTGCACATGGTTTGTTTCCAGAACATGCACGTGCCCTCATCTGCTGTCTGGGCGCTGGCTTCATGGAAGGGGAAGGAAACAGCTTTCAGAAGACATAGCAACTTACAGCGAGACCACGAGTGAGATCTTCCCTGGCCATTTCTCAGAAGTAACATAAACATTTCCACAGAGGAGAAAAAGCAGAAAAAGGTCTTCAGTGACAACTTTAAAACTCCATAGCATAAGTCAGGATGAGGTCATGACTTTGGACTCAGCAAAGCAATAAATGCCATTGGCAGGTGCTAAGACGCTGAGCGATGCGGGGACATTTGAAAACGGCGTGAGTCGCTGACTACAAATGCACTTACTGCAAAGATGCGGAAGAGATCTCTGCCACGTGACAAGAGAAATCAAAATATCACAAACCAAACTAAAGGAAAGCTAAACTGCTTCCCTGTGGATGAGGCATGGAAGTCTGACGGTACTTTGGGGGAGGGGTCGATTGCTAGCGCCACGGTTTGCCCATCCGAACCGGCCTTTTCGCTTCTTATTTGTGTTGGGCCAGGTGCTCAGCTGACCTCAACCTGTGGGCTTCAGTCCAGGCCAAACTGGTGAGTATTTTCATTCTCCTCCAAGAGCCTGGAGATGTGTTCAGACGCTTTCACCTTCTGATCCTGCAACTCAAAAGGATTGTCTCACAGCTGAGGGCAAGACGGACCGTTTGTAAAATACCAACCCACCCTCGGATGTGGACAGGCTTGAATATCCCCTTCCTCGCATGGGTAAGTTCTGTCTAAAATCAAATCTGATTTTTAAAGATACGCTGGCACTTGCCTCCCCGCGTCGTTGCAGAGGTGAAGATTGTCGGAGAGAGGCCCTCTTGCTCCCACGGTGACTGTTCCATGGTGGGCAGCCAGGAGGAATTGGCGTTTGCCGCCCCGACCCAGGACAAGGGGGGATTGCTCATTTATCCATCAGCGCCTATTGACTGTCTAAACATTCAAGGATAAAAACAACGGGCCTCTTCCTTCGAGGGGTTCCCTTTCTAGAAGGAAAGTGAAACGTTTCGCCAAGGAGTTAAAATAGCCACGGCCGTCCACATTGCAGATCCAGCAAGTGAGCCCAGGCCACGCTGTCCTGGAAGCCTGCGCCCTTTTCTCCTTACTGATTTGTGGCACGTGGACCCAGAGCCTCGACTCACAACATCTGGGGACTCAGGGTGTCTTCCGAAGAGCCTAAGGCAAGCCCCAGCAGTCTGAGCTCTGTTCTTGTAAACTGACTTGGGAAGAGGAGTGATAATCTGGACTTAGCACCTTCGCTCTGACTCAGCAGGGCTCGGAAGGAGACAATCTCATTAAGTCCTATTTCCTATGACCCACTCTCAAAGAACAAACCTTGTAAAATGTCCCGAAGGTAGATTTCCGTCTCCTAAAATTTGGAACTCTCAGAGAGCAAGGACTGAAGACTCCGTAATTGAGTTATCGATGTGCCCCGTGACGTCCTTCAGAAAGGCAGAGCGTGCGGGGACTGGACGTGACACTGGCCCCAGCCAGGACCGTTGGAAAATGAGACGCTCGTAGGATTAGAGACTTCACGGCTGCCCTGTCGATCACTGCCTGGCTTTATAAATCGGAGAAACGGAGGAAGTTAAGATATAAAGAGAGTTACCTTGGAGGACATTTCTAAGAGTTCAGCAACTGATGTGCAGAGAATTCACAGTTTTCTATCACGAGGTTCTAGCCAATCTCTCTAGAAGATATTCAAGGCCAATCTTAAGAAATAATTGTGAGGAAAGATGCTTTTGATTCGAGGGTCTTCATTTCTGTTTGTTCTCTGGCCTCCACGCCCCAGCTCCCTTCCAGTCTCCCGAGACTAGGGGACGGGGACACAGCTCTTGCTCTGTGAGGTGCGTGGCCACACCTGTCTGCACCTGAGGGTCACGTGTGCGTCTCACTGGGTTCTCCATCTGTGACCCCACTCCTCCTAGAGCCAGAGCCCAGTGAAACACATGTAAAAATGTGTTTGAATACACGTGCCCTTTGTGTTTAGATTCCAAAATAATTTGAGTGATTTAAATTTATATGCTAGTGTCCCATCCCATGAAGATCCGTCACTTACTTTTCAGTCATGATCTGAAAAACAGACAATCAGACCCTGGTACCATCTAGACCATGACTAGATTTTTGTAAATCTGTTGCATTATACAATAATAAATCAAGACAGAGCAAATTTTTAATACCATAATTCTTAAAACACCTTATTTTTAAAAAAATGTTTTTAATTGACACATACTAATTGTACATATTATGGGGCACATGATGATACTGTGATGTATAGTGATCAGGGCAATTAGCATATCCATCACTCCCAACACAAAGAAATGATAAAATACATGACCTTTTTATACCTAATTCCCTTCACAATGACCAGATTGCACTGAGAACAGGAAGGAAAATGTTCAGCCCTCAGGACATCCACGCAGAGTGTCAGAGGAGGCATTGAGAAAAAATGTCTTTTCAACCACAGCAACACTGCAATACATAAATGATTAATTCTATAACACATTGCTTTTGCTTTCTTTCTGTTATTTATTTATTTATTTTTGGTATCGTCATATAGTTCAAACTGCCAAATATAGTGCCAGGTTACAAACTTTTGTTAATATCCTAATTGATTACAAGACCTTTGCTTCCTTAATTAAGATTGGAGAGAGAATAAAAGCATAACATTTGATAAAATATAAAAATGTTGCTATCTTTTTAAAATAAGAGATTCCAATTACAAAAGAGAAATGATTAAGGAAAGGAAATCACAGAAGGTTCAATTCCATTTAATTTAGCAAATATTGTTCGAGTACCTACCTATGCTTGTTGGGATGAACACCGAATTTATAAAAAAGAATTAAAAATCAGTACATAAATTAGAAAAGTTTATAACATGGCAGTGGAGATTTCTTTTTCAAAACTCCTGAAAAGATCCTACAGAGTGGAATGCTAGGATTACAGAGGTTTATTGATCCCAAATGAACTACATTCCGTTCAAAGGCTGATGAGGATATTAGAGACACTGAAGTAGTCTAATGCAGCGACTGATGGGGAAGCACAAATTCAAAGGCAACTAAAAGGCATTAAAAGTATTGTAGGGAATGGGGGATTATTATCAGAAGCAGAAAAATCAGGGCGGGAGGGGACGTAAGGAGGAGATCTTGGAGGAAAGTTCGGCCGCGTGAATCTTAGGGTGCAAGCTGCCACGCTGGTGCAGACGTCAGAAAGATGAGCAGAAGTGCACAGTCTGAGTCTAAGAGAGCCCAGAGCTGGGAATTCATATTGGGGATTGTGTGCAGAGAGCCGATGACTAAAATCTTCTGCGTGAAAGCTACCCCAAGGTCAAGAGAGAAGGATGAAGGGAAGTCAAAAAGCAGCCAGAAGCCAGGATTTTGCAAAAAACCTATATTTTAAGAATACATAGAAAGAAAGCCATAGGAAGCAGTAAAAATGGAGGGGAACCATTAAAAATGTATTTTGATAGAAACCTTAAAAAGGAAAGATACCCAGGAAGATATGGGAATCAAAGCATGTCAAATAATGTCAAATTTGCAGACGTTTAAAGACAATGTGTTTGACTTACTTTGGAGAAGAGAAGGCGAGATTTGATCAGTGATTTTAGCAGAGTCCCAGGAAAAAACACGAGTTTTCAAGGGACAAATTATGGAGAGGAGGGGTGGTCCCATTGAGAAAATAATGACCAGTCCTTTCAGGGAGCTGGCCATTGGGGAAAGTTTGTTATATGGAACAAGAACAACAACATAAATAAAGTCAGAAAAAAGTCTGGTGTTTCTTTTTTAACAGGAGAAGGAAGATATAATGGGGGAAAAAAGAAAGTATGAAAGGGGAAATAATTGTTGGATAGAGACTTGGAAGATGAAATAAAGGTCTTAGAGGAAGTACAGGTGGGAAAGAGAAGGATTCTTCCTCTGAGATGTGACAGAAGGAAGTGAGTGGTGAGAGGCTGAGACTGCAGAAAAATAGAAGTCTGAAGCAGAGGTGAGAAAAGTCAACAACATTCAGGATACTCTGAATTCCAGGTATAGAAAGATTTGAATTAACATCTTAGAAATATGGAGGCGATGAGGTTCATGGGTTATGGGGCAGAGGAAGCCAGCATCTTGAGCAAAACAAAGAGAATTGCAACTGCTGCTATGAGAAGTGCCATGGGATTTTAGCAAAGAGAATCATTTGGGGAATACAACACTACATGTGCTGTTTCATTCTCTAGTTTATTTTCTCTTTCTCCCAAGGTGTAAACTCCTAAGAGTAGGACTTAGGAGTGTTAATCAGAGCACTTAGCATGGTTCAGTGCTTATAACAAATGTTAATTAATTGTATCTGTTAGTTAAAAACATTGTAATAAAGTAAATGCCTTCCCACTAAGATCAAGAACAAGGCAAGGATGTCTCCACTCACTACTCCTTTTCAATCTCATACAGGAAATCTTAGTTAATGTAGTGAGAAAAGAAAATGAAATAAAATTTTACAAATTAGGAAGGAAGAAGTAAAATTGCTCTGTTCACAGATAACATGATTTTTCTCAGTAGAAAATACCAAAGAATGAACAAAAAAAAACTCATAGAAATAATAAATTCTCACACCAAGGTTTTGGGATACAATGTTAATACACAAAAATCAATTGCCTTCTATATACCAGCAATGAAAGATTGGAATTTGAAATTAAAAATGCAATACTACTTATCAATATCAAAAAATGAAATACTTAAGTATAAATCTAATAAAACAAGTACAATATCTCTATGAATAATGCAGTGAAAGAATATCTAAATAAATGGAGAGGTATTCCATGTTCATGGATAGGGATACTCAATATCGTTAAGATGTCAATTCTTCCCATGTTAATTGGTAGGTTGATTGCAATCTCTATCAAAATCCAAGCAAGTTACTTTGTGGATATCTACAAATTGATTCTAAAGTTTATGTGGGAAGGCAAGAAACCCAGAATAGCCAACACAGTATTGAAGGAAAAGAACGATATCAGAGGAGTGATACTACCAGACTTCAAGACCTACGATAAACTACAGTCATCAAAACAGTGTAACTATCATGTAAATTAATGACTACTGAGAACAGACACCAGTACCACTGTTTCTGGGTGGAGGCCACTCAGGGCTTTGGTGGGATCTGCAGCCTGAGGTTCAAATATTCATTATTGTAGTATCCATTATTATATCACCCTAATTCATTGCCTTGACTTGCACTTCCCTGTAACCTAAATACTTCCTTCTATGTTGTTAATCTGTATTCATTCGTATCCTCCCCAAATAATCCCTTAAGCAAGTTGCTGTTTCATTACCCTGTTAAGAATGATGCAGCACACTATCACTGACTGCATACAAATTACGGTGGGTTAGTTAACTGCATCCTCTTTGCAGGGTGTCTGATCAAAGGGCAGGTTTCAGGGTGAGAACAAAGGGCATATGAGAGAGTTGGCAGGATGAGGTGTATAAAGAAAGTCTGTGAAAGTGGAGTCAAAACGCTGAGTGACAAACTTCACTGTCTCGAATTATGCCTAAAAATAACAATGATGTTGCATTCAAGCCCGGATGACACCTGATCTCACTAGACCCCACATCAGGATTCCAGTATTACACCGGAACTGGGTTGTGTGTAATGTTTCTGAAAAGACTATACTATTTGAAATTCAGAAATTTTTTCTGCATGTAAGTCTTTTTTTCCCTTTTGTATAACTTGAGCCTTCCCTTTGGCTCTTTCCTCTGTCATTAGCAATACGTAGATTCACTTCAGTGTAATGTGGTAGATCCAGGAATGTTTGCTGTTAATTGGAACATCAATGAAAATATAATTAGAAGGGACTCGCGATATGATACAGCTATTAAGAAATTGTGAGTGGAGTTTGGTTTGAAGTAAAGTAAATATGGAAATAGCATATCTCTTAGAATAGCCTGCCCGAAACATCTGAATTGAGTATTAAGGGTCTCGATATCAACAGCAGGTGGACAACAGAGATGGGATTTGAGAAGCGAACATCAGAAGTGATTATGATTACATGTACAGCCTTTGCCCCGCCCGAGTCAGAGCTATAAGCGTGACATGTAACCTAAACATTTATACCCCCCAACATTCTAAAATAAAAAAGTGATTATGAGAAAAGAAATAAAGAAATTAAAAAATAACAGTGACAAAAATGCATGCTAGTGTAGAAATGACAATAGAGTGGATCTGAAAGATAAAAAATAAAAATGAAAAACAAACAAACCTGGCCAGAGAGGCCGAAATGTTTAAGGTAGCATCAGAGCACAGGTCTAAAAGTACAGCAATTACATTTGCAAAGAATGTTCATATCCTCTGCCCAAGAATGTCACGAGAGTGGGTGCCATTACATTGAATTATCCTCTCTCTGGGCAAGAACTACAAGCAAATTTACAAAGGTACGTAAAATTGTACTGGAAAAGCAATTTTTAAAAATTCCGCCGGGAGCAATAATTCATTGGTAACCGTATCAACTCGACAAAATGTTTCCAGTTCTAATTTCATAGGACCAGATGAGGTTCTTATTTTTATTTCCTGCATTATATATATATTTAATTACCATCTCCAGAACTTTAAAGAGAGCTAAAAATTGGGGGGGGGGTGGCAGATGTCCGGAAGAACATAGGTGTGCCCTTAAACATGACGTATTTAATTCTTAGATCACAGATGAAATACGGAAGACTAATAAGGTTAGCAAAAACCAATCCATCCTCATTTATAAAATTTCTGTTAAGTAGGAACCGTGTGTAATTGACCCATTCACTTCCTGGCAAGCGTTTACCGTGAGCTCATCGTGCGCTCAGTAGCGTGGGCCAGGAGAAGCACCATGGGTTCAGGGCGGCTGGACCTGCTCAGAACCTCCTCTCTCTGTTTATCCTCCTTGGCTCCATTCGGTATGGATATTTTTATTTGAAGCTCAGGAGTAGAAATACCTGCTCTGCTTACTTCACAGGGGTTTAGCAAGGACGGAGTGGATGATTAGGTACTGAGCGCTGCCCAAAACGTTACATAACTCTTCCAGGCTGTGGGCCAATTTCATGTGACCGTGGCAAAAAGACATACCTAAAATATTTAAGTGACAGACAAAATCGAACGTATGATTCAGCGTTCAAAAGAGCAAGACGGATAGAAAGTGCTGCGGAGTTTCAGAAAACAGGGGGAGCCGACACAGGCTGAAGTGGAAGAGATTATGGGACCCCCCGAGGGTCCCACTTGCTGCCTTGACACGCATCTCTAACCTAAATCCTTCATGCGACGTCTTCAACCTGTTCTCACCTGTTCTGCCCCCAGAACAATCCGCCCAGCCCTTTGCTATCATGAAGTCATTCTTTAACCCTCCTGCCCGGAGTCTCCCCGGTGCTGGTGCTGGACCTGGGGCCTCGGGCCGGCAGCCCTGCCGGACCCACCCAGCACCGTGGCAGAGCTGTTCCCGCCTGCGCCTGGGCCTGTGCGGTTCTCCGATTCCGAGACCACTCTCCGAAAAACATTCTGTGGGCTGCATGAATGCACCCCTGGGTGCCCCCCTTAACGACCGCCACTGTGTACATCTGCAAAGCCTCCCAGACCCCTCCTCTCCATCCTTCCTGTTTCAGGTTTGGTTTGGGTTTTAGAATAAACGATCCATCAAACCCTCCCGAGGCAGATGGCAGGAGACGTTCTGCTTCGGTCGTGATGAAATTTCACCGCACATGGTCGGGAGCCTCACAGGGCGCTACTGCAGGTCCAGACGCCAAAAGCAACACACAAGCCAGGATAAAGGAAGCGATGAAGGAATGTTCTGAAGGCAGTTCCAGAGGAGGAACGTTTCCCCTTTAGAAGACGTAACACGTGTGCCTAAGTTCTTATTCCGACACTAGCCATTGACACGGTGTCATGTTTTGTTACAGGTGTTCTGTTTTGGGGGTTTTCAGGGGTATGTTGAAAAAAATGAATTTAAGATATTTTAGAATGCATGGTGGGGGGAAATGAAGTGTAATTATCACTGTCTTCTGCAATACATGAGTAAGCACCCCTTTTTCCCAGCCTGCACCAGGAGCCTCTCCAAGGGAAGGGGGGTCCAAGTCGACAGCTTCCCAAACCCACTGGCCACGGTGGAAGACGACTCGGGCACCCTTGATTGTCGATGAGCCATGTTCCCTGGTTCAGGTCGACACTCCCTACTGATTATAACTATGGTGTCATCATTTAGGGGAAAGGACAGAGCATCTTGACTTTAGAGAGTTACAAAGTTACCTGAGCAGCAAACACCATCACTACGTGACACCCACCAACCAGGATTCAGCAATGCCTCTGCTATGGGGATGTTTCTTGTAAAAGCATCCGTCAGAGATAGCCCCCAAGGAGCAGTTTATTCCTGATTACTGTATTTTATTCATTTATTTTAATTTGCTTACGCAGACATGACGATTCTCAACTGGCTCCTGATTGTGGACAGAGGTACTATCACCCAAGCCCTTCGGAAATTAGGCAGCGGAAGAGGTAATTCAATCCTTCCCTTTCTTTCGCAGTGGTCTAAATGATTTTTATGTTTCTGGCTCCTACCCTGACAACCCAGTGGGAGATTTTATAAACCAAAATACCGATTAGTTCCCAGCCCCTGAAAGAGGGGCAGAATGAACTTGGGAAGAAGAGGCGCTAACACCAGCTGGGCAGGAGGTGAGGACAGTGTGAATGGAATGTCGCACTGAGATTCCATAGCCGTTATGTCGTTGTGTGAGCATTTTCCCATTCATCCCCCAACATGGCCAAGGAAGACACGTCCACAGTCCCGCCATGTTGAAGGATCCTTACTCTCCTGCTGCCGATGGTTAAACACAGAGGACGTGTTTGATCAGAACAACCCCAATGACGAAGGATATTGCCGAGATACTGGCTTGGGATTCCAGGCTGTCCCTGGGCATACACACAGCCCAGGTCACCTGTACTCTCCTCCTGTAAAGACACACACAGCATCTCACACGTCTTTGCTGCCTGGGACTGGAGCGCGGGTCACGCTCCACGGCCAAAGAGGAAGAGACCCAGTGTGCTAATTAATCAAGCCCAAGACTGTCAGAACCTCAGAGAGGCAGAGAGGACCCTGAACCTTCTGCAAGGCTGACGGGAGAGGCTTTATGGGCACCACCTCCCTTCCACCTCGGAGGTCAGTCTTGCACCCAGCTAGCTTATTCTAAAAATGTTTCAACCTTTCTTTCTGAGGTCGAGCTAATCGCTGCTGGAGCTGCAAGCACACAAGGACTGCAGGCACAAATACAGAAGATGAAACACCAGGCGCCCGGCAGAGAAAACAAGGTCAGAGGTGCTGTCGTGCCCGGGAGGCCTCAGCGGCCATCTGAAGAAAGACGCATTCTGGTGGCAGCTGGTGGAGGCCTTTCTGCGCCCTCTCTCTGACTGCAGAGACCTCGGGCCGTCCTCGTGCTGTGACCTGTGTCTCCAGGGCTGTTTCTGCCGGTGCCTCTGAAAGCTCTCATTTCCTTTTGTAGAACATCGAATGATCGAGTCTCTTACAGGAACCTTCACGGGGTTCCTTAAGGCAAAGAAGAGTCCGTCTGGGGTGGAGGCTGAGAGGTCGCTCTGCCTGGCAGGAGCATGGAGCTGGGGTGTCCCTGGCAGAGGAGGTGGCATGGCAGTGTGGTCGCTGATCAGTTATTTATCCATCGTGGCTGGGTCAGGGCTGGGGGAGAGGGGAGATGAGGAGGGGGGGAAGAAAGGTCTGGAGAAAGAGACCAGCCAGCCAGAGCGGAAGGGACGTCAGGACACAGATGTCTGCATTTAATTTTAACTGAGTGAAGCCGATGCACGGTCCGCAGTTGCTAAGGTGGAGCCAGGAGCCTTCTCATTTGTCTGTCAAGTAAGAATGATGCGGAGGCCCCGGGGACTCGTGGTCATTTGGATGATGTTAACATTTACAGGAAATTGATTACAGGGAAATCCAACTCTGGTCCTGGCTTCCTTGGTTGTCACCGTTTTCGTGTTTGACTCCAGGTCTCCTTCCGTGCCCCGCCCTTTCCTGCCACACGCCTGTGCCGAGGCCCGTGTGGGGTTCCCCTGCGAGCTCCTGCCTGGGAAGCCTCCGCACATCATGGGGTCCCCGTGGTTTTCTGGTTCAACCACCCTGGACTGTTCCGGGGCTTGTTTCGTTTATTTGTTTGGTTTTAGACGTCTTCCGTGCACCATGCACCTTCCGTGTCAGCTGCGCTGCACCGACCAACTTCCCGCTGTTTTTCTTGGCTAATCCCCACTTTCCTGCAGATCTCAACTTGAACGTCGGTGCTTTGTGAAACCAGCTCCTTGATCCCCAAAGAGGCACAAACCTTCTGTAGTTCGGTGTCTGACAATCCTGGGTGTCTTCACTGCGTTTATCATAATTGTCATTAACCAGTTACTTGGATATTGGCTCGTATGGTGTCTATTTTGCCATGTAACACTATTTGCCTAATTGCTAAAAAACAAAAAAATGTGGTTCCTCCCAAATATTGCTGGGTGTCTTTCTGACAAAGGAACAGGCGTGTGCTTCCCCGCCCTGGTCCTGGCTCATCGCTACCCCAAATACCTGTGCGCCTCCTGCTCTTGTCCCTCACAGTGTCCCCAGCTCGCTCAGTCCTGCGGATCCTCACCTGGACACACACCCCTCGGGCGCAGGGCACCTGCGGGGACTGAGGGAGCCCCGCGAGGGCGGGTGAGGCTCCCGTAGCAGACGAGTTAATCAGTCCCTTTCAGAACCGCTCTGCATTGCTTAACGGATTGATAGACTCCAATTCTAAACACTACGAACAGTGACATTTTAAAGCAAAATGTGACAAGATGGGAACTATGCTTTTAAATCACAAGTATTTTAGCAGATATCCACTCCTCATTCAAAACCCAGCTGCAGTTCAAGTTATGCTTTCTTTCCGTAACAAGCTCAGGGCAAGGGCTCTCCCTCCTCCGCGTTCTAAGCACTCTCTTAACTCCCGAGAAAATGCGTAGAGTTTATGGCGTTACTGAGAGGTTTATGTGCCCATCTTAACTCAGGAATCGCACTGTTCACCCGTCGAGCGCAGTGGCAGTGTTCTATATATTTTTTTGATTTGCCAAAGGGCTCAACACACAACAACAATCGATACGTGTTCACCAACGTGCTGGTTAAAACCGAAAAATCCTGGTGTCTCAGGAGAGTAAGAAACATGAGCCCACACTTTTGGGTCAATACCTCACAATGTGATAAATAGATGATTTGCAAATCATTTGAACTTGCTATTTTTAGCAAGAGCTATAAAAATCTTTCCATAAAACCCTTAATGATATTCACTGGAGCCTTACGTCTGAGAAGTTATGATTTTGGACATAAAACTAGGTACCTGTACCCTCAGTTTGACAGCTGTAACACCTGGTTGTACCCTCTGCCCTTTGAAATGATGCTGGTTCAGCTCCAGCAGGAAGACATTCAGAGAAACGGCTCATTAGATGTTTGACGAAAAGCTTCACGGAGATCCCAGCTCTGAACGCTGAAACACTTGGCATTCCTCCCTGCAGCTCTCGGGGTGTCTCCAACATAACCGATCCAAACCAGAGCCGACCTTTTCCTCCATCCACTCCCAATAGCTGCGCCTGCCCTGCGGTCTCTACCTGGATGTGTGGGGCCACCTTCCATGTGGCCTCGCAAATGCAACGCCTCCGACTTGGCCCAGACCCTACACCTGTTGGTGCTGCAGCACGTGACTGTCTAATCCTCCATTTCCTTGTCCGTGTGGAGGACCGTTGGGGAGGGTGCCTGAGATAATGCACGCAGTGCTTCGCACCACGTCCGCAACAGAGCGAGTCCTCGGTGCACACCAACTATCATGCTTTTAAAGCATCTGCCATTCTATGGTGACTTTCTCCTTTCACTGTATTCTGTCTTGTTTGGCTTTCTTAGTTTTTATGTTATAAACCTGCTGGCTAACAAAAGGTTGCAAGTTCCATGCGAGTATAAATTTTATAGTTTGCTCTTTTATGTGGGCATTGCCTGACACACTGCGCAGCGTATAGAAGGGTCCAATAAATGTTTGATAAATTAAAGAGATTTTAGTAGTAATAGTGTTAGCATTTGTTATGTATTTTCTTTGTGCTGGGCCCTGTGCTGAGTGTCTTGCATGCTTGAACTCATTTAATCTTCGATAACGGTCCTGAAACGTAAATACTCCATGAATGAAACATATTTTTGATGAATTACAAGAATGCCACTTGCGTTGCGTTAGCAACAGAGGTCTGGAACTATAAATCTGATTTTAGGGGACATAAAGATTGTTTTCTCTTGTTTTCTGTTTCAGTTTTAAGGTGCTGTTAAAGACATTTATACAAAGATAGTTGTGCCATGGGGGCTGCCCCAAGGAGAATGTCGTCACTGATGTCATCGGCTGCCAGGATGGAAAGTGAATGTTCTAGAATCTACATCCCCAAAATGGTGTCTCCTTTTAGGGGGGTATTTTAGGAGGAAGGTTCTCAATAATATTTGGGAGATATGTGGAACGAAAGGAAGAAATCGGTTGTATTTGTGGGAAGGGGGTTGGTTTTAATTCAGTTGTTAAACAATGTACGGCGTTCAGTTTCTACTGAACCAGGTGTGATTACTGTGCAGAGTCCCATGTTTACATGTTTCGTTCATGTCTCGAGCTTGCCGCGAGCTGCCCAGACAGACACCACTCAGCCCCCAGACTCCCAGGGTTTCTGCTCATACTCTTTGGCTGCCCGACTGGGGCACAGAAATCTCTGGCATGCCAACAGCCTGGGTTTGAAAAGGAATTGTCCCTAATCAAGGGCAGAGCTGCTTAGGATAATGGCATCAAAAAAGAATATGCTAAAGATCAGTGGCTAATGTGTTACTCTTGGGCACAAAATGGGTTACGTGACGTCACTGTCATTATTTTTTGTTTTAATCTTTTCACATCTCGTCTGCCTCCATGGGCTGATTTTATAACTTTTCGGATGATGCTATGTATTGAGAATGGAAATACTTCCCAAAATGGGTCGGAACCATCACAGCGGCAAAGGACAACACCTGGATATGAGGCCCGGAGTTGACCCTGGATCTGCCGAAGGCAATTTTATGGCTAACTGTGGTTAAAATACCATAGAATCAACTTCAATATATATCTGTAAAGCTGAATAACTTGGTTTCAGGATTAGATTTTCTAATTCTTTTTTCTCTCTCAAGCAGATGAACTTTCTTTTAATAAGTTTTAATTTGCTTTTGA
>CAUYSK010095140.1:0-35932 GCA_963575035.1 Avahi laniger
GAGTTGTGGGGGGAAACGTGTAACATGAAGGATGAATGTTAAAGTACTTAGTAAACAAAGAGAATAAACTTCTTTCTCAATTTCCGTTTCTCTTTCCCTCCCTCCCATCTGCTTGTTGCTTCCGCTCCCCAGACATCCTGGGGTGCCTGCCGCGAGACCACACTTACCACGTGCAGCACGGTCCCTCTGCTACCCGAGCTCCTTCCTTTTCCCTGTCCGGCCGCACTTGCCCGGGTTGGGAGCAGGTTCTCGAGCCCCCACCTGGGGCATCTGCCCATCTAACCAGGGCAGCCAACTGCCCCGTGTCCCGAGATGACACTCCTATGCCCCTCAAGCCCGCGTGGAGCTGCGCGCGGCCTCGCAAATCCAGCAGGTGACCCACACCAGGGCAGATGGCAGCGTGGCCTGGAGACTCACCTCACATACACGGCGTGGTGCAAGGCCGTCACCTTGTCGTCCGGCAAGAGGTGGTTGATGGACACAAAGGCCTCCTGGAACTGCTCCTCGACCGAGCCCACCCGGAGGTTATCTGAACTGACGTAGCTGCAAGCACATCAGACACACAGACCCACGTGTTAAATTTACTCTTTGACGCATGGGCATCACATCTAGGGGTGTCATCTTGCCCCCCAAACCATCAGAGGCTCCCTTCGCCAGTGGAATAAAGTTCCCTCGCCTTGGCCGCATTCCCTCCTGGCGTGGCCTGGGACGCTCCACCTTCTGCTCCCACCGCGGCCCTGCCCACCCACCTGGGCCGCAGCCACGCAGAAGGGGGACCGTTTCCTGAAGTCATGGGTCGGGTCCCACCCTTGACTCATTTGGCCGAAATGACCTTCGCACGGCCTGAAGCGGGTCCCAGAGGGAGCGGACGCAGACCTGGGTGCGAGGCTGTCAGCTGGGCCCCAAAGCGGGGATGCCACGCACCCCAAGAACATGGATGGGGAGGACGGGGGGCCTCTCGGTCTGCCCAGGGCTGGCCCGGGTTCCCCCAGGGGATGGTGAACACCCACGAGGAGGCGCTTCAGGGGGTGCCAGGCCCCCTGCAGATGTTCAACACGGCAGGAACTGGCCCTGCTGCAGTGCGGCGGTGGAGCAGCTACAATTTTTTAAAAAATCAAATGTTTGGAGAGTCGCGAGATGGAAGGTGGTGAATAAATGGCCATTTTCCCCTTTCTTCCTGGAATGACGAAGCACGGTGCGGACGAAGCACGGTGCGGTCGCCCGCGTCACCAGCTACCGCACCAGCTTGTCAACAGGTTTCAGCAGGTCCCCGCGAATGCTGACGGTGATGTGTGAGCGGAAAAAACATTCCACCGACTCTGCCTTTGGAAGGAAACGCAGTAGGGACAGCGGTGACGACCTCCGCAACCCTCCCAGGCTGGTCAGCTCGCTGACACGCAGGTGCCCGCAAGAAAGAGCCGGCTGTTGCTGGGACGGCCAGGATTCATCGTCCAGGTCCCTCGGTGGTAGTGACAACAACGGCAGCTGCAGCCTCACGGTGTGCTCCACGCGCTGGGCTCGCCCCACACCCGCAAGGTCATTGGAACTCGCAACAATCCTTTAAAGCAGGGTCTAGTTTCATCCCTATTTTCTCGGGGAGGAAACCAAGGCACAAGCTACGTAACTTGGCTGAGTCTGCACTGGGATTCGAACCCGAGCGACCGGGCTGGGCAGCCCTTCCATCCTTGTCTTTTGTAAGTCACTGATACTTGACACGGGCTGTGGTAGAGCAGAGAGGATTAAAGAAGGATTTTTAAGGAGTGAGGCAGAAAGAATAAACAAAGCAGAAGGCAGAAGTAACTCTTGGAAATGAAGCCTCAGGCAGGGAAGAAAGGAACACGCCTACAGCGCGGAAGGCGGGCGGTGTGGAGGTGGCGGACTGCAGACATGGCACTGCCTGGATTTCTCCAGGAGGGAGCACTGTGGACACAGGAAGGAATATTTTACCAACAGCCGGGTGGAGGACGATCTGGGAGCTGCCGCACCGCAAGGTGCCCCTGAATGGTGCCCTACTGGGGTCTGCTGGGGGAGGGTGTGGAGCTGAGTTTTCTGCGTAACAGAGCAGAGGCTTCGGGATCTGCCCAGGGAGGGAGGACAGTGCCCCAGGACAGGGCAGGGCGGAGAAGGAAAGAGAAAGTGACCCTCCTCCCATGCCCATGCATCTGAGGAGAGGGCTGCCAGGGAGCAGGAATGCCTAACGAGGAAGCTCTCGGCTGGCTGTGAATCTGTCTGTGAATCTGTCTGTCTGTGAAGTAAACTTTGTCTTTGAGGAGTAAAGTCTACATCATTCTTGAAGGCATTTGTGTGATGCTTTTTGCTGTTCTTGCTGAACCCGGATTGCGGCTGATTTCTGAGTCCAGGTTGGCTTGGAGTGAGAGGAGGCAGGTCTCAGGACACAGCGGGGCATTTCGGGTTCCACCAGCTTTGGAGAAAGAGAGCTGAGAACATGGTGCACCAAACTCGAAACTGCGACTCGGCGGACTCAGAGCAGTGTGGCTTCAATGACGCGCTTCCTTGGAGCAAGGCAGGGTGCGGGGCCCGCCGGCCTTGAACTCCAGATCAAGAGCAAAAAGGAGTGAGGGTGGTGTGGGGGGACCCACGACAGCTCACATGTGTGCAGGTGGTGTTAGGGGACCCTCGGCATTCCCAGAAAGTCGGAGGGAGGGAGCCAGGGAAGGAGAAGGACTGTATCCGGGCAAAAATGAGTCACTTCAATACCAAAAATCACATAGGCAACACCAAATTCTGAAAAGTGAAAAGTCCGCTACGATAGTTCTTTCTCCTACATGTTGCCTAACAACTGTTTTGAATGGTCGTGTTTTCACTGAATTTCTGATTTTTAACAATTTGTTCTTTGGGGTTCCTGGGGAGGTGTGCGTGGACGCTGACGTGACCACAGCACCACGCGGACGGTGTCCAGAAAGCTACTCTGTAGAATATAGAGGGAGGAGCCAGAGGGTTTATTTTTCAGCTTCAAAGCTCTGTGTTGCATGTTTGCATCGAGGGTCCTGGCCTGGCACCGAGAACACCCAACATGACCTCTCTCCCGTGGGACTCGAGCAAGTCACTTAGCCTGTCTGGGCCCTGGTTTGCTCATCTGCGAAACGAGGATAGCGAATGTCACAGGGTTGCCACGAGGATGGGCGTGGTGACGTGTTAAAGCACCCAGCGGTGCCCACTAAGTGGTGGTTGTCTTCCCTCTCGTTATCTCCCTCGGTGTCCCACCCCGGGGGGTCATGCTCCGCAGCTTACCTTGGAAAACCCAGCTGGGTGCAGGCAACTTTCGAGTAGTGACCTTTCCAGTCATCGGAGCACACGGTCCTCCAGGAAGCAGCTGCGAACACCTGGAGCACAGCGCTCTGCCCGCTCACCCGGACTGGCCGACGCACGGGAAGAGAGGCCCGTTAGCAGTGGGGGAGCCCTGAGACCGCCGGCAGAGGTCTCTCCACAGCCCGCTCAAGCCCCTCCTCTGCCGATCGACCCATTTCCCGTCCACGGCAGCCACGGGCCACGGGGCAGGGAGAGCTCTAGATCCCGTGAGACTTCCTGGAGCTCTCGCCTTGTTGCCGTGTCATCTCCCCAGGAGAGCTGCACTCCAGGTAAGGGCTCCCCCTCCCGGACACCCAGCCCCATAGCTCCTGGGGTGAGTGCCAGTCGAATCCCAGCTGAGGACAGGACATGACAATGGCAGTGTCTGGGACCCACCCCACAGACGGGATGCTCAGGGTTGGGTCTGCTGCTCCCTCCTGCCCCCAGGGACACGGCCTTACCGCATCGGTACTCGTCCTCCCCGTCTCTGCAGTCTGAGACCCCGTCGCATCGAGCTGTCAGTTCGATACACTTAAAAGATGAACGACACCTGTACTTCCCGGAGCAGTCGAAGTGGACTGAGCAAAGGGCAGGAGGACAGAAATGTTAGCGAGCGTTTCAGTGTGCAACACTAGCAACTGTCCATCTGCCATGTGGCAGTAAGCGTGCCCATTAATAATGAAACCTGTACTGAAATGGCACCCCGGTCAGCCGTCCGTTTCCTTCAGCCCAGTTTCTGTTCTGAATTCCGGGGGGTGGGGCCGCTGTGCCCCACTTTGTCTTACTAAGTAGACTGGCCCGGGAGCCACACTCAAGGTGAATTTAGACTTCGGAGGGCTTAGGGTCAAGAGAGAAATTCTATGGCTGTGGGCCAACCCACTGAGCCAGCCCAGCGAGGAGCCTGGCAGAGCACGGCCCAGCCGCCCTGTTTGCTCTAACCCTGGGCGGGGAGCGAGTGAACTGTGGGCCACACAGCCAAGCGGGAGGCAAATTAAACTCATCTGTGGTCCAGTAATTTGAAAGAGAAGTTGCTGCCTGTTAGAGACCCTCCGTCCAAATGACCCACTTTCTCAAAAGCCACATGCACCTTATCATAACGATAGCTGGTGCACCTGGCACCCCATAAATGGGCCTCTTTGTCTCCTCCCCAGCCCGGTGCCCCCCCTCCCACCCTCGGGATTCTATTTCATCAGCTGCCTTTGGACGCTTCTAACCAGGCAGGTTCCCTGGTGACCAAGCTTCTAGCATGGCCAGCAGCCTCTGCCGGGCCCCGTGCTGGCTTTGCACTCACACAAGCACACAAAACTCAAGGTCAGCGAACCACGGACGTTTGCCCCCAGTAATTACGGCTGGGCGGCAGCAAAACGCTGGGGTGAGGGGACGCTTGTGAAAGTTTAACCACTTCAGGGGGCATTTGAGAGCCTGCTGAATAACGAATGGTACTCACTGCCCAGACCGATGGCCAGTGCCAGTATCAACGCGATGATCCCGATGACGATGATGGGGAAGAACTTCAGCGGCAACAGTGACAGGATCTGTGCAGCGACTTCATCTGCGTCTGAACACCAAAGAGGGGGGAGAGCAGAAAGCCACACGCCCGGACTTTGAGTAACATAAAACTTACACTTAGCTGTGCGTCCCTCTCCGCTCTGTGCAGAGACGTCTCCTCCCAAAAACAGTTGTCTCAAGTAGAGAAGGGCCACCTGCCAACAGGCACATTCTCTAGAAGTTCAGTCCTCCCTTCCCCACCTCTGACCCGGTTCTGCCCATCCTGGGTTAGGGGTGGTGCTGTGGGTTGAACAGTGTCCCCACAAAAGATATACTAAAGTCCACACTCCCAGGGCCTCAGACTGTCGTCTTACTTGGAGCTGGATTGAGAGTGCTTACGGAGTAAGCAAGTTCAGATGAGGCTGCCAGGGTGGGCTCCAATCCCATGTGACGTGACTGGAGTCCTTGCAAAAGTGGAAATTTGAACACAGAGACAAACAGGCACAGAGTGAAGATGATGAGAAGAGACACAGGGAGGAGACAGGATGAGGGTGGTGATGGGAGTGATGCACCCACAAGCCGAAGATCATTGGCAAACCGCCAGACGCTGGAAGAAGCAAGAAGGGTCCACTGTGGGTTTTGGAGGGAATGTGACCCTGTCGACCCTTGAGTTTCAGACTTCTGGCCCCCAGAACGGAGAGAGAATAAATTTCTGTTGTTTTAAGTCACCCAGTTTTGGGGACTTTGTTTCAGCAGCTCTAGGACACTGACACAGAGGGGAAGTAGCACTCCAACTTCCAAGCAAGGACCTGTCCCCACGGAGGAGGGCGTCCAACCTGCACAGGGTCCTGGCAGGCAGAGGGAGTGCAGTGATCTCCCAGAGAGGTCGCAAGGACGGGATGTTGGCAGGTCTTGGGAGGGAGAAACTGACCACCTTAGGTCCAGATCATCTCTTCGAGGATGTGTCTGAGAAACAGCCTAGGAAGACAGATAGAGTCTCCCTCCAGAGCAAGAGACAGGTTTGTTTACTGTCCAGTTTAACAATTGTAATGTCTCCCTCCAGAGCAAAGTCCACACAAGTCTGTTTACAGCCCATTATAAAAGTTAGGGCTCCCTTAATTCTGGGTGACTCAGTTACGGTACAAACCGCCTGCATGTGCAACACACACGTGGGCTGCTCCACAGCCCTCGGTGGGACGTGGGAGGTTAGGACAACTGGCACAAACAGGACACTCGCACCACTTTCTGTGTCGTGAATAGGAAAGTCCTCTGTCTCTGACCCAGGAGTCTCATGTGTCCTGCCGACATCCGTGAAACTGTGGCAGATTGACTTGGAGCTCACAAGGAGGGTAACACCTCCAGCCCTTCGCAGTTCTTGCCCACAAAGCCAGGCAGATTTGGTGGAAAACGGTATGTGAAGAGTGGTAAGATGCTCGGAAGAACGAATCTCCCTGGGCGGCCAGGAGAATTCCCACCAGTACCCTTTCCTCCCAGGAAGAACGTAAATTATCTCGTCAAGCCTAAAAATACATCTATGTCTAAGTTACCTTTGTTAAAAATTAGGAAGTGTGGGATCTGGGGAGGGGAGACAAGGCTGCCAAGGCCACGCGGTTGCCGGGGACGGAGGCTGGCACCTGCCGCTCCCTGGTCTGGGGCACGCGGAGCTGAGACCCTCCCTCATCTCTCCGGCCTGTCTTTGGAAACCCACAGCTCCCCTCCAGCAAGCGAGGCTGTGATTACGAGAAGATCAATATCGTTTGAGGCTGCCTAAAAAGAAGAACGGAGGAGGAAAACGGTAAGAAGTGGAAAGGGAGGAGAGGAGCTGGAGCAGGAGGGAGGAGGGGACGGGAAGAAGGAGATGGATAAGGACGTGGGGACCAGAGGTGAGAGCGAGGCAGGAGAGACGACTCCGCCTCGGGACTGAGCAGGCTGCATCCTCAGTACCTGGAACAGCACGGGGCACCCAGCAGCCCCGGACAAGAATGTTAGATGGATGAATGAATGAATGAATGAATGACACCATGATAATGAAGGTTGTTTTAACTCAGGGTCAGAGGCCGATTCCTTTCAGGACAGCCCTCCTGCAGTCCAGCGTCAGCAGAGAGGCCTCCCTTCCCCGTCCCCTCCCCCGCACACCCCACCCCGGGGGAGCCTGTGCAAAGCCACAGTTCTCTGTGGAGACGGCGACCTCCACCTCACGCTTAAACATCAACAGGATCCCTGAGAACGACCCTTTCTCACTCAGATGTTCTGAGTCTAAGTTAGATTTAGGAATCAAACATTGGCGTTTAATTGGGAACTCTGTAGCAGTTCACCGATGCTCATCCATCAGGCTGCCCTGGGCGCTGCAGTCCCCCACCGCTGTGCCCCGGGGGCACGCTGGGATCAAAGGGACGTGCACAGCAGCTGTGCAGGGAAGGAATGCGGGTGATGAACCCGCAGGGCTCGAACTTTCAACCTCTCTGGAAATGACGAACACGCAAAGTGGACATAACCACATGCCAGCTTCACCATGGCTCCTCCAAGTGCAAGGAAACGGACCCTCCACCTACAGTGCATGGGGCATAACCGCGTAAACGTCCTGGTCGTGTGCAGTTGGAACTATGTACCAGAAAGCTTGGAAACATGAAATTTTCGACCTACCAATTCCACTTCTAGGAATTTATCCTAAAATGTCATCATAGATGTACACAAATTCCTACCTACGAGGACACTTGGAAGGGTGGCGTTTACAATATCGATGCAGAGGAAACAGCCCAAATGACCGGCAAAAGAGGACCTGGCGGCACAATGCATGGTGCATACGTGCGGGGCCACACCTGCAGCGACACTTAGCGTGATACGGGGAAGGGGTGGGCCGACCGTTCTGTGAAGGACCAGATCACACGCAGGTTGAGTGTCTCTTGCTAGAAACGCTTGGAACCAGAAGTGTTTTGAATTTAGGATTTTTTCAGACTTTGAAATATTCGCATTTTATTCACCGGTTCAGGATCCCTAGCCCAAAAGTCCGAAATCTGAAATGCCCCGTGAGCCTTCCTGAGAGTCATGCCAGAGCTCAAAAAGTTTAGGTTTTGGAGCATTTCAAATGTCGAATGGATTGGTAATGCTCAACTTAAACTTTATATTTGGGGCCGTATGTCTGTCCCAACTGCTCAGCTCTGCTGCTGTGGCGGAAAGTAGCCGCAGACGATGGCACGCGAACAGACAGGTGTCCGTATTTCCATACACCTTGATCTGCAGCAGCCTGACCCATGGGCCATAGTTTATCAACATCTAAAAATATGTAATTATTTAACGTCATGGAAAGATGAACATGATTTTGTTAATTTTTTAAAAAGCCTCAGAACACAGTACAAATAGGGTATGTTGATTCCAAAGGGAAAGTAGATACATAGATAGAAAAAGGCAAGAAATCCAATAATAAAGTAGTAGAAGGGTTATCCCTGAGTAATGCTGTGATTTGGGGAGTCTTTAAAAATCTCTTCTGTTAACTGCATTTTCTAAATTTCTCTAATGAACAACACATTGCTTTATTTAAAAGGAAAAGTTTTGCTCCTTCCCACTACTAGGACTTAATTTTACAGAAGTAATAAAAAATTAGGGGAAAGGAATATGTATATCACTATTCAAATTCATGTTATTTATATTATAAAAATAATAGAGACAATTAGAGTTCAAATGATGAACAAATTACACATTTACTTGAAAGGATGTTTGTGCTGCCATAAAAAAAGATATTTATAAAGATCAAACAGCACACGGAAAAACGCTTGTCTATGTCTGTACTGAGCATGAAACTACTTGTATAGGCAAAGACGGGAAGAGAATGATCAGACATAAAAACCAGGTAGGTTTGGGGAGTCAGGTGGTTGCTGAAATTTTTTTCTTTCATTTACATGGATGCTAATTTTGAGCCGTATTTTAAAATTATGTATCTTTTCATTTACTTGAAACCTCTCTCCCACCTCCCAGCCTTTCCAAACCTCCCCCACGTCAATTGCCCAGGGGGTTAAAAGAAATTGTTACGGTGGCCCCCAGCCCGTGCTCTCTGGAACCTCAGCGGAGCCGCCACGGTGTCCCTGCCCTGAGCAGCGGGGCCAGCATTCCGCCTGCTCCCAAGCCCTGAGCTCCGGGACCAGCAAGCCCACAGCTCTCCGCTACCAGTCCGGGTGCGGTCCAGCCCAAAAGATCCCAGAGCACAGGTTGCTGTGGAACCCACCGTTTTTACCAAGCACTGGTGACTTATTTACAAAAACAACTTTCCTTCCTTTAGTTGCCAGGAACAACTCCGTCTTCTGCTGTCAGATTCTAAATTAGGCCTCTAATACATTTGGTGACAGTTTAAGTTTTCTGGAAGGATTAGTGGCCACTGCTCCTCAGGACTTCCTGGAGGGCTCAGAGTTTTCCTGACCAGGGTCTGACATGCTCCGGGATTTACCAGGGAGACTGTAGAACCCCAAGCTCTGAACACCTCTAACCAGAGAATAAAACAGCTGCCTTCAGGCAGTTAGCAAGGGCTGAGCAAAACCATTGCTCCTCCACGGTGCCTCCTCCCTGAGATTCGGCACAGTAAGGGAGTGCAGGTGTCCCGCCCGTGGGTGTGAGAACATCTGGGGAGGTGGTTCTCCCGCAGGGACACTCAGCCACAGTCGTCATCTAGATGGGGGTCCCTCCTGGCTCCACCTACCTGGCACAACCGGACTTATTTTCAAATCGTCAAGGCCAAAAAGCGATCGGAAGGAGAAGGGGGCTTCAGCCGCAGGCGGGTCGTTTTCCCCCATGGTGACTATCTCAGGACCTCTGAGGTTCGGCTCCACATCCAGCTCCTCGGCAGAGGAAGAACAGAAAGCATTTGTTTCCCCATTTACGATTTTGGCATCAGATGCACCGTTGCCATATTTTAAATCTCTGAAACTCGACAATCCACACAAAGTGCATTCGGCACAGACCGATTAATCAAAAACTCTCTTCTAGTGAGAGCGTGTTTTTGTCTGAACCGCGGCAGATAACAGAAAAGCTTCTAGAGTTAATGAAAAAGCAAGAACTTAATTCCACCAAGACAATGACTTTCTCTTTGTCCAATCAATCTTAAAATCATTCGAATAGCATAGCTTTGGAGAGATGCGTTTGCCATTTAGAAGGTACAGTATCATTATTCTTCAGAAGATAAAATTACTTTCGAAGCTATTTCCATCCCTCTTTTGCGAGTGTTTTTATCTGTCCCAGGTAAACTCGACTCTTTGCACACGTGGTGCACCCTCCATAGCATAGGCAGTACTGATACTTACATCATGTCCGAGTCCCAGAACTGTGGATGGCACCAGGGAAGGCACCCTTGGCCACGGTATTCGTAGCTTCCCACAAACACAGCCCTTTCCTGGCTCACGTGGACATGACCTAGTTTAGGATGAAAGCATCCCAGCCGTCCGGGCGCCCGGTCCTCCCCCGACACAGCGAAGAGAGGAGCGGCTGGGGACGGCTGGCTGGTCCCAAAGCCACACTGCGCTCTGTGCTCTGTTTCCCGTGAGCCAATTCCACCCATCCCAACGCCACGGAAGACAGATGCCTTCCCAAGTCATTCCCTGTAACTCTGAGAGGGCGGAGGGAGCAAGGAAACGGCAGAATGTTCCCAGTTAAATTCCATTCATGCTCCCGGATATCAGGTGTGGTTCTCTAGGAAGCTGTGCTAACCCCTGTAGAGGCTCCAACAAGCATGTGAACACAGACACTTAGACCATCCACTTTTATTTCCTGTACGGCTACCTGTCGTAACGTTTGAAATCCCAAAGGAAACTGCTAAGCCATTGAAAACAAACTTTGCTTCATACAGTTGGAGTAAAACCTAGGCAAGAGTTTTGTGCTAAAAATGTTTATTTCGTTTCAGCCACAAGAATAGCTTTGAAGACTGTCTCAGGGAACTAACAAGGTCACATGGAGCCATTTTGGCTTTGATTCTGGCTAATATTTAGCTGACTATCCGCATGCGGCAAGTCACATAGGTTATCTTCATGAAAAGAATGAGGATAAATGGAAAACCGCTTTCGGGAAGATTGAACCTGGGGGAGAACGTCCCCTCCCAGACAAGCCTTGGCTGGTCGGCCACTGGCGCCGAGGAGCATTGAGACGCGTCTGTTAGAAGAGTCTTCTCTCCCCACACCCACTGTACTCACCATTTCTGGGTCTCCCATCGTTAAAAGCAGAAATAATTTCCTTTTTCATCATAAAAACAAGCGTGGTGGGAAGCAGGCCGCCAACAGGTTAGTCCAACGGGAAATATTTTCCCCAAGTCACTCAGCCTTGTCGACTCAATCATCGCAGCAAATGGCAGTATCGCGGGCGGCCGCGTAACCCAATCTGCAGGCGACTATCAGGTAGCCCTCGGCGTATGCTGCAGCGAGCAGGAGGGGAACACGTGGCTTCCTTTAATTAGTAAGTAAGGTAAGCGGACCTCTTCAGAAACCCCACATCGAGAGCCATTGGGCAGGCATTCCCCTTTCAGTTAAAACAGCAGGGAGGCCCTGCCCGCACAGCGAGCCCCAGCAAGAGGGCAGGGAACTCCTTGGGGGGTTTCTGCCCCTCCCTGTGACAGAGCCCCCAGGTCCAGTCCTGCAGACAAAAGACAGAGAACCTGAAGGTGTTCGTCACAGCGACACTCCACAGGGACACGCCATGTTCCATTCCACAGGGGCCTTCTGCACACAGCCCCCGCCCAGGGTGTTTTATCAGGACAGGGCGGTTCAGCGGCTGGAAGCGACATCCTATTCTGACCGTGTCGGAGGAGTGGGGCGAAGTTGGGGTGGCCGTTTGCACGCAGCTCGGGTTCCAGGCGCGTTCTCTCCAGTAAGCGAGGAGGACCGTCGCCCAGGAAGGCCTGGCCTTTCCCTGTTGGGCCTGGAAGAGAACCTTCCAAGTTACGAAGAAAGGATTAAGCTAGTCAGGGCATTTCCTGCCTTACACAAATAAGATTTGTTTTTTCTTTAAGAGAAATGAGAAGAAACATTCTACATTTTAATACGTTATAAACAAACACAATTGCTCAAAAAGGAGTTTATTATTTAGAAGAGAAAAATGTGCTTGAGTAGAGGCTGTATTTCAGACCCCAGATCTGCCTTTTTACCACTGGCTAACAAGCTTTGTCTATTCCCAGACTTTCAAATTTAAGATAAATCATTCGATTATGAAATTATTTCATTTTTTGAATTCCTCAAAGAAAAAGGACAATAAACTTGGAAGACTTTATGTGAGGTGAAATACACCAGAGGAAGACAAATACTGCGTGATCTCACATCTGAAATTTTTTAAAAAGTTGAATACATAGAGAATAAAATGACAGTCACCAGGGATGGGGCAGGGGTCGGGGGAGAGGAGACCAGGGGAATGTTGGCCAAAGGTACAAAGTTGCAGATACGTAGGACGAATAAGTCTAGAGAGCTAAGATTCAACGTGAGAGTTGTGGTTATAATTTTGCATTGAATACCAGAAATTTGCTGAGAGTAGATTTTAGGTGCCATAACTACAAAAAAAAAAGGTAACTATGTGAGGTGATGGATATGTTAATTTGCTTCACTGTAGCAACGATTTCATTACATATAAGTCTATCAAAACATCACATTGTACACCTTAAATATTAATGCATACAATAAAAAGATATTATAGAAAACATAATAGGCTCACATTTAGTGGTGACACACTGAAACCTTTTCCTCTGTGATGGAGAACACCACAGGAAGGTGCACTATTACCATGTCAATTCGACATTTTATTTAGGGTCCCAACGAGTGCAATAAAGCCAAAAAGAAAAAAAAGAAAAGAAATAGAGAAAGAAGAAGGAAGGAAAGAAGGAAGAGAAAGGAGGAATTTTGGAGGAGGGGGAGAAAAGAAGGAAGGAAAGAAACAGAAAGAAATTTAAAAAGTCATAAGGACTGGTAAGGAAGAAATAAAACTATCGTTATTCACAGACGAAATTATTTTTGTACCTAGAATATCTTTAAAATTCTAAGATAAATTATTAGAATTAATAATGCAAGAAGGATTTCTGGATGTAAGGTCAATGTAAAATAATATGAAATCAATAGTATTTACCAGCCACAAAGAGCATGAACATGAATATATAAACTTATTTATAGTGACCTTAAAAATTATCAAATACCTAAGAATAATCAAATACTTTAAAATCTCTACAAAGAAAATTATGTAACAAAATTAAAAAAAAATAAAGAAAACCTGGCAACTCCATGCTAGAAAATTCAACAACTTAGATAAATGGGCAAATTCCTTAAAAAACTATTCAATAAAACAGAAACACAAAGAATACTCATATATCTGTTAAATAAATTAAGCCCATGATTTTCAATTTCTCAACAAAGAAAATTTTAGGCCCAGATGACTTCGCCGATGAATCTTTTCAAACATTTAAGAAAGAAATTACACTAAGCTTACAAAAACTCCGAAAAGTGAAAAAGAAGAAATACTTTTCAACTCATTTTTGAGGCCAGAATAACACTGACATTTAGGGTGACCAAGAGTCCTGATTTGCCTGGGACTGAGGGGATTACTGGAGAGGGAACTTTCAATGCTAAAGCCTGGAAAGTTCCAAGAGAGTCAGAAGTTGGTCACTCCATGGACACCAAAACCTGACAAAGACATCACTCAAAAAAAGGGAAAATAATAGGCCAAGCTAATTCACAAACATTGGTGCAAAAACTCAAAGTACTGAACCCAGCAATATATAAAATGGATAACAGATTAAGACCAAGGGGCTTATCTCAGGAAAACAAGGTTGATTTAACATCAAAAGCCAATCAGTATAATTTACCTAATTCATTGTATAAAGAAGGAAAACAATATGATCTTCTCAATAGATGCAGAAAAGGCATTTGATAAAATTTAATATCCATTAACACAATTTTTAAAAAAGTCTCAGAAAACCAGAAGTAAAAAGGAATGTCTTTAATCTGCTAAAGGATATTGTGATGGTTAAATTCATGTGTCAACTTGATTGGCCCACGGGGTACCCAGACATTTGGTCAAACATTATTCTGGTGTTTCTGTAGAGTGTGTTTGTATGAGATTGACATTCAGGTCAGTAGACTGAGTGAAGCGGTTTGCTGTCCCTAGTGTGGGGGAATCTCATTCCAGTCAGTCTCAGGCCTGAACAGAACAAAGCAGCTGAGCAAGAGGGAACTCCTCCTGCCTGCCCGCCCTGCGCTGGAAGGTCAGCATTTCCCTGCCTGTGACCCTAACTGAAACCTCGGCTCTTCCTGGGTCGTGAGCCTGTTGGCCTTGGGGCTGGAACCCATGGTCAGCTCTCCTGGCTCCAACTTGCCCACTTGCCAACTGCACGTCTTGGGGATCAACAGGCTCTGCAATCACATGAGCAATTTCTTATAATAAATGAATGAATAAATAAATAATGACCTAGTGTGTGTGTGTGTGTCTGTGTATACCTAGTACATAAACATATAAATAATACATATGCACAAGGAGATGTGTAAGTCTCCTCTTAGTTCTGTTTCTCTGGAAAACTTTGACTAATAGAAATACTTACCAAAAAATCCACTTTTGTCTTTGCTGGAATAATATGGCAAGAAGAAGAAATAAAGTTTATAAAAATCAGGAAGGGAGAGGAAAACTGTCATTATTTAAAGATTACAGAATTGTGTACATACAAAATCCAAAGACTCCACAGAATTTTAGAATTAATAAGTGAACTCAGTGAGATCACTGAATGCAAGGTCAATATACAAAAATCAATTGTATTTCTACACATTGGCATCAAATGATTGGAAATGGAAAGTGAGTAAAAATATCACTTACAACAGCATCAAAACATAAGTGAAGACACTGAAAACAAAAAAACATCACTAAGATAAACTAGAAAGACATACCATATTCATGGAATGGAAGATTTAATATTGTTAAAATGTCAGTTCTTCCCAAACTGATCTACAGGTTTAACATAACCCCAAATAAAATCCCAGCAGGCTTTTTTTCTTTTTTTGCAGGAATTTATATATTATTTTTGTTGTCCTTAGCATTCCTTACATTTTCTTTGTTTTAAAAATCAATTTTATTGAGGTTTAGTTTATATACTATACAATGCACTCATTCTGAGTATTCAGTTCAGTAGTCTTGAAACTATATGTATACCCAGAACCAGGCATGATGGCTCACACTTGTAATCCTAGCAGTTTGGGAGGCCAAAGCAGGAGGATTGCTTGAGGCCAGGAGACCAGCCTGAGCAAGAGCAAGATCCCATCTCTACAAAAAAAAAAAAAGAAAAATCAGCCAGGCTTAGTGGCACATGCCTGCAGTCCCAGCTACTCAGGAGGCTGAGGCAAGAGGATTGCGTGAGCCCAGGACTTTGAGGCTGCAGTGAGCTATGATGTTACCACTGCACTGCAGCCTGGGTGACAGAAGGAGACCCTGTCTCAAAAAAAAAAAAAAAAAATACACCCACACACACCCATGTGACCACCACCAAATCAGGATAGAGACTGTGTCCATAACCCCTAAAAGCTCCCTCACACCCTAGCCTCAAGCAACCACTGATCTGCTTTCTGTCACTATGGATTAGTTTTGTCTTTTCTAGGATTTCATTTAAAAAATAATATGTATGTATGATTTTGTGTCTGGCTTCTTTCCCTTGGCACAATGTCCTTTCAAACTCGTCCCTGCTGTTGCATGGACCAGCAGTGCTCCTGAACCCCTACCTCACACCGTGCTCCTTTTCGTTGGTGAGTGCTGCTCCATGCATCGAATGTACCATAATTTGCATATGTCATTTGCCAGCTGATGGACATTTGGATGGTTTCTGGTTCGAGACTATTATGAATAAAGCTGCCATAGAAAAGTCTTTGCGCGGACATACATTTTCATCCCTCTCTGGTAAAAAGCTAAAAGTGGAATTGGTCACATACCTTTATAAGAAACTATCAAAATGTTTTCCAAAGTGGTTGGACAATTCTACATTCCGACCAACAACGTGTGAAAGTTCCAATTATGCCACAGCCTTGTCAAAACATGGTATTATCAATCATTTCAATTTTATTTTATTTTATTTTGTTTTGTTTTATTTCAGAGTATTACAGGGGTACAAATGTATTGGGTACACGAATTGCTTTTGTGCCGCTCGAGACAGAGTTCTAAGTGTGCCCGTCACCAAGAAAGCTTGCATTGTACCCATTAGGTGAGAATTTAAGTCTTTTCAATTTTAGCCCTTCTAGAGAGTGTGTTGCGGAAGCATATGTGGCTTTAATTTGCATTTCCCTGGTGACTAATGATGCTGAGCATCTTTTCACGTCCATTTGTGCATCTTCATTTGCCAAATATCCATTCAGATATTTTGCCCATTCTTAACCTAGATATTTGTCTTCTTATTATTGATTATAAGGATTTATAAAACACTCTGGGTATTCTAGACACAGGTCCTTTGTCGGGTATAAGTGTGGTGATATTTTGCCCCGGTCTGTGGCTTGCCTGTCTATCTGCTTTATGGTGTCTTTCAAAGAACAGAAGTTTTCAATTTTGAACCAGTCCAATTTATAATTTTTTTCTTTAGTGATTCATGCATTTTACGTCCTAAGAAAGCTTTACAAACTCCAACATAGCAAATATTTTTCACCTAGGATTTTAAGAAGTTTGGTAGTTTTAGCTTTTACATTTTGAATTAATTTTTATGCATAATATGAGGTGAGGATTGAGGCTCATTTTTTTCTATACCAACTTGAAGTTTTCCCAGCACCATTTATTAAAAGCATCATCCTTTCCCCTGTTGAATTACATTGGCGATTTTTTTGAAAATCAACTGACCGTGTGTGTGGATATTTGTGCACTCTCCAACGGCACACTGGGGCAACCTGATTTTTTTTTAATTTCAAAATATTACAGGGGTACAATTGTTTTTGGCTACCTGGATTCTTTTGCAATGCTTGAGTCAGGGCTAGAAGGGTGCCCATTACACAAACACCGCTCGGTGTGCTCCTTAGGTAGGTTTTTGCCCCTCCCCTCCTCCCCTCCTCCTCCCTCCCCTTCTGATTTTTAAATTTATATGCAAAAGCAAAGGGCCTAGAAGAGGCAAGACAATCTTGAGAAAGACAAACTAAGAGGACTTAACATAATAGTTATAACAGTGCAGAATGGGCACGAAAATGGACGAATCAAATAAGAGAACATAATAGAGTCAGAAAAAGATTAACACGTACAGTCACCTGACTTACAGTAAGTGTTCTACTGCAATTCACCAGGCAAAGGATGGCCTTTTCAATGGGAAAGTAAATGAAACTTTATCCCTACCTCACGCCATGCACAAAATTAATTCAAATGGATCACAGAGCTAAACATGAACGGTAAAAGTTAAAAACAAAAACTTCTAGAACAAAACACAGGAGACTATCTTCATCAATGTTGGATTAGCAGCAATTTCTTTAACAGTATGCAGAAAACTCAAACCAGAGTTCCCACAAATTGATAAGAAAAAGCAAACAACCCAAAGAAAAAAAAGAGCAGAAAATCTGAACAAGCACTTCCCCAGAGAAGACATTTGAGTGGCCAATAAGCCTATGAAATGGTGCTCAATATCCTTGCCCTCAGGGAAATGCAAATTAAAACCGCAGTGTGAGACCACTGCACACCCACCAGAATGGCTGCAATTAAAGGGACTGATAATATTAAGTGCGGACAGGGATGTGCAGCCGCCAGAACTCCCATCCGCGGCTGGCGAGGGGCAGGTTGGTACACCACTTTGTAAGACTGCTAGCAGTCGCTAAGCACGCACACGCCCCGGGGCCCAACAGTCCCACTCCTAGGTGCGTACCTAACAGAAACGCACACAGGGCACTAGAAGACACAGACAACCATGTCCTGAGCAGCATAATTCACAACAGCAAAACAGTCAAAAACCTCCCCAGCGTACAGCAACAGAGAAATGGACGAATGAATCATTGCATATTTATCTAATAGAATACTACACGGCAATGACAGTGAACAGACAAGAGCTACAAGCAATGACGTGGATAAATTTTACAGACATAATTTGGGGCAAAAGAAACCAGCCATGACAGAGCCCGTGTTATATGGTTCCTTTTACATGAGGCTCAAAAACAGGCACAATTAATGTACCAGTGAGGGCAGCAGGGAGGCAGGAGACGACTAGAGGAGGCCGGGCGCGGGGCAGAGGAGCTTCTGAGGTTCTGAGAATGTTCTAGAGCAGGCCTCCTCCACCTCAGTCTCCACTACTGACATCCGGGCCGGATGGTTCTTTGTGGTGGACGCTGCCCCGTGGACGGTGGCATTCCTGGCCTCTAGCCACCAGGTGCCAGTAGCATGTGCCCCTCCACAGCTGCGAGACCCAAAAACGTCTCCAGACATTGTCAAATGTCCCCTTGGGTGGAGGAGGCTGCAGATCACGGTTTTATTGCTGGCCCTGGGGGAGGGAGGGAGTGTGCTCACTGTATGGAAATTTTTTGAGCTGTGCACTTACGATTCGTCAACTTTGCTACGTGCATACTAAACTTTAAAAGTTTTTAAAATCTGAAAATGAATCAACGAATGACTAAAGGAACCAGAAAGTTGTCAAGCAAGCAGGGACAACAGATACAGCGTAGCTCCGTGTCTCCTTCGCAGACAAGGGGACCAGCATCCAGGGTCGCTCTAGCAGACGGCCGGGGGACCCAGCAGAGAACCCCCAACGTCTGCCCCCACGCTCTCAGGCACTCCTGCTCCCAAATGCCACCCAGGTCTGTGTAGGCGCTGGTCCCACGGAGGGGCTCGGTTGGGCCTTTGGGACTGAACCCCCGGCGTGGCAACAGGGTTGCTGGGCAATGCACCCCACACCCCACAAAGAGAATTCTGAAAACCAGTATCTCATGCAAACAGGATATCGGCTTTTGTCAGAAAGATCAAAAAGGGGTTGAGGTTTCTCCTCGCAGCCTCAGCCCCGCCACTCTGCCAGGCTTTATCTCCCGCCTGCAGCGAGCGCGCAGGCGAGCCTCTCGCACCTCGGCAGGAAGAGATGGCAGCGGGGGAGACGCAGCTCTACGCCAAGGTCTCCAACAGGCTCCGGGGCCGCAGCACCCCCTCGCTCCTGGACCCCCTCCTGGCCATGGGCTTCCCGGCGCACACCGCGTGAGTACGGCCCGGTCCCTGCCGACCCCGCGCCGCCACAGGGCCCAGGTGCTCGGCGCCGCTTCCTGCTCAGCCGTGCTCCTCGCGGGGAGACTCGGGCTCGGCGGAAGGCCTCTTCTGCTTTTCGTAAATGAGAGGATCTTGGCCTTTGAAAGACAAACTCTGCTGGCTGAGGGGGACCTTGAAATTTGTGAGAATTAGAAGCCATGTGTTCCCAGAGCCGCCCCCTACCCCGGGGCCTGGCTGTAACCTCTCTGTGTGCAGCTCAGGGACTCTGAAGGTGACATTTCACGGTGTTTCACATTCTAACGTGAAAGACCCCACAGCCCACTCAGTCTCTAATGCCGAGACCCGCTGGGAAAACCATCAGCAGGACTGCGTCCCTGAACCGAGCAGGGACAGCCACGCGTCCGTCCTTAAGTAGAACCTCTTGACTGTCCTCGAGTGAAGCAAGTGGCTAAGAAGCCACAGAAACCGTCCGCCCGTCCCTCTCATCCAAGGAGTCGCCCGTCTCAGAGAGGCAGAAACCGAATAGACATGGGGTTTCTTAGACGGGGTCCTTTTCAGATGTTTATTCGCGTGGAAAAATATGTCAGAAACACACTTTCAGCAACCTCGGGTTTGGGAGGAGGCTGACCGTTCCTCCCACGCTGTAACAAGTCCTCGAGCAAGTTGGGAGGAATCGCGTTGCAGCCGGACCCCTTCCTCTCCTCCCCAGTCGGGGCCTTGTCCTCGCCGCTACGTTCTCGGTGACCCAGGCGTCTGCTAGACGGGCGGCTGAGTGACATGTGTGCAGGGCGGCCGCCGGGGTCACTCATGCCTGGACCCATCTTCTCTCACTCACCTCCCAGGCGCAGACCGGACGCCGGGCCCAGAGAGGGCAGTTGGCGTCGGGGGCTCCTGGTGCCTCTGAAGGAGCCCCCACCTGTTCCCCACTGAAGCCGTAGTGTGGCTCACACCCAGCATCCTTCCAGTTCAAGCATTAAACACGCGTTGGGGGCAGAGAAATGTGCTTTACGTTTCTCATCTGCACTGGCGCTGCTCCTAGCAAGGCTCCGTGCTGCGGCCACCCGGTTAAAACCTCTCCAGGGAGTCACAACCGAACCCCACTAGTGTTCGTCAAGACAGCAGTGTAGGCAGCCCCTCGTGGGGTTCCTCGTGGATGTGGGCCGTTTCCAGCCCGAGCTCCCGATAAATTACCTGAGCTGTGCTCTGTGCTGCTCTGTGTGGTCCGGTTCAGCTAAATGCAGTTTAACGGATACACAGCCGGGCTGCCATGATGAATGAGACACCACCCCGGGTTCAGGGACCTCGAGGTCTAGCGGGGGAGACACGCGGGTCAAGTGAGCCGTGAGAACCGTGATGAGCGCTCGTGCGGTGGGAACGCAGGGGAGGGCGGCAGACCTGGGCGGCCTAAGGAGGGTGTTTCCCGGAGGAGGAGCACGTTTGAGCGGGGCTGGAAGCATCAGTGCCATTTGCTGAGGGATGTCGGGGTAGGAAGCTCGTGTCCCAGCCAGGAGCGTAACCATTCATGGCCAACTCAGGACCCACAGGTGGGTCTGTTTCGCTCCAGTGCGGCGTGGGGGTGGAGGGGAGACGGATTGCAGGGGTGGGCGGAGGTCAGGTCCTGAGCTCTTGGACCTTGCAGAGGTGGACAGCCAGGGAGGGACCAGCTCCCAGCCGGGAAGCCGGGCAGCCAGGCTCTCGCGGGGCACGCCCTGCAGGTCTGGGGGGTGTGAGGCGGCATCCTGCCGTTCGGACCCTTTTCCAAAGAAGGCAGGGCGTGACTCTGAGCGCCCTGTGTCTGTTCCCTGTAGGCTGAAGGCGTTGGCAGCCACGGGCAGGAAGACGGCGGAGGAGGCGGAGGACTGGTGAGTGTGGCTGGTTCTCGGGCCTGGAGGCGTTTGGACGGAGCTGCCTGTGCCCGAGACTCCTTCCCTCCGGGGCGGACACTGGGCAGTGCCCAGCACCCTCTGGGTAGTACGGCGGCCATTGTGAAAGTGAAACAAAATAACTCTGAGCCTACCCAGGCTTCGTTCAAAATGGAAAAAGAGAAAGAACTTGGAACAAAGCTTTTTTCACTTAAAAATCTCATTTAATCCAAATCTGACTGTCAAAGAAGAAAAAAATGTATGCAATTTCATTGACTAACTAGGGAGGAGCCATTTGCTGATATAAAATAGAGGCTGCCATGCTGATGGGAAGAGAGTCTACCGGTGGTCGTGACTCTCCCCTGGGGGTTCAGGGAGCTGGCTCAGGGTGAGAGCCCACCCTGGCTCTCAGCCCACCAGGCACTGGCCATGCGACTCTGCAAGCCACCAAGCACCTCGGGCCACAGTTTTCTGCTCTGGGGATCGAGGAGAGGACTCCCTGTTCTCCAAAACCCTGTCTGGCCTGGATGTGCCACGATGCTACCCTTCTGTCCCCAGGTAGGAAGTCCTCTGCTCTGGGGTAGCCACGGTGAGGATCGGACAGACCCCAGACCCTCCCCACAGCAGGACAGCAGGACTACACATGCCGATAATGGGTTTCTCCAGTGTTCCCAGTGGGAACTCCCTTCCTCCTCCAGAAACTCTAGGCCCAGGGCAAACATGCAACCCCTCCACAGGACAAGGGAAGTTCCCAGAACACTCGGGGCTCGTCTAACTCTAAAGCCAGTTGCCATTTTTTTTTTTTTATAGACGCGAAATTTTGCTGTGACACTCAGGCTGGAGGGCAGCGGCATGAACATAGCTCACTGCAGCCTCCAACTCCTGGCCACCACACCTAGCTAGCTTTTTAAATTTTTTGTAGAGACAGGGATCTCACTATGTTGCCCAGGCTGATCTTGAACTCCTGGGCTCAAGCAATCCTCCTACCTTGGCCTCCCAAAGTGTTGGGATCATAGGTGTGAGCCACTGCACCCAGCCCAGTTGACAATTTTGAATTAAAAACCAAGCCCACTGCTGTAAGGATGTGGTCAATTATGACTCAGCCAGTGAGACTGGGATACCCACCAAGAAACAGGGAGACAACCGGGTCCCTGAGACCCAACCAAGAGTGGCAGACGTCTCACTAGTAATTGGGGAAGTGCAAATTAAGGTACCACTAAAACAAAAAAGCATCTAGTGTTGTTGGGGAGGGGAGGGGGTGTCACACTCACTGTGGAGGGCAGGCTGGGGCGTCTGTCCGACCTTGGCAAGGGCATGGCCGACCACCCTGCAGTCCCACGTCCAAGCACATTCCTCAGAGAAACACAAAGAGCCTAAAGAGACATGTGCAAAGATCTTGATCACGCGGTTATGAAATTTTAAAAAGAGAAGATGTTAGCATCCATCAATGTGGGAATGAACAGTCCGATATTACACATGTATAGGATATAAACTGTCACGCAGCCTCGAGCAGATTCACACCGTCGGGCTTACACAGATGTGTGTGCGTCAACAGGAATACATCACAGAAACATTGTGCAGTAAAAAATGCAAATCACCCAATAATTTGAACAATAGTTTATGATTTATGCAAAACAAGTTCTCTCTATAGATTTGTCACTTACATTTCTGGGAGAAAACAAAGCAAATCTACAGTTGGGGTTAACTGTAGCAAGGGGGAAGGGGGGACCAAGACGTGCAGGGGCATCGCTGCCTCGATTTGTATTTTGTTTATATTTTGTTTATATTATGTGAAGGATGTGCTCTTCACAACCAGCGTTTCCACAGGCGGCTGCTCACTGCTCTCTAAACTTAGGATTCTACCACAAGCACGTCCCTGAGTCATTAGAAATCTTTCAAAACCATAATTTCTACTGAAATTATGCATGATAGGTTTACTGTCATTTATCTAGGTTTTTCTTTTTCCCTTTTATAAATAACCCTACAGTAAATATTTCATATGTAGAGTTTTGACCATACAGTATTTTTGCTCTTTCCTTGGGACAAGTTTCTGGAAGTAGAATTTTGACAGGGTGTGAGTATGTTAAGGCTCTTGATCCATATCCGCAAATTGCTTCATACTAATATAAGGGTTGTACAGATGCATCCTTGAGTTGCTGCTGTGCCTTTGACACCACTGAGCATAACTTTCACCCCTAAAAATATCTTGGTTAATTTGACAGATGAGAAAAATGGTGTCTCGAGGTTGTTCCCATTTCTGTTTTTATCATTAGTGAGAACGGACTCGTATGCTGGGTCGTGCAGCATTTTTCCTTGAATCTAAAATAACTTACTGGCCGGGCACAGTGGCTCACGCCTGTAATCCCAGCACCACTCTGGGAGGCCGAGGCGGGAGGATCGCTTGAGGCCAGGCGTTTGAGGTTGCTGTGAGTGAGGCTGACACCACCACATGCTCTCCCGGGCAACAGAGTGAGACTCTGCCTCAAAAAGTAATAATAATAACAACTTACTGAATCGAAAGAAAATACAGTGACCACCTAAATGTTGCCTAGGTTTTTGCAGTTTTGATTTTTATATTTAATTTGAAGTTTGAGGTAAAATAAACACATGAGTTTTTTCCACAAAATTGTTCAACACCAAGGGGAGGCTTGGACCACAAAATCATTTGAAGGGAAGGTTTAGAGTCTTCCTGGAAACTCTCTTTCATTTTCTCCGTCTTTGACTTTGGAATCAGACAACGTGGGTCCGAGAGCAGGGTGGACGCTGAGCGCGTCTGTGGGCACGCACGGCCCGTGCTGGGTGCGTCCCACCGCGGACGGCTGGAGGATGGACTCCGTGCTGCACACATGTTGCGTGCTCCGCACCGCCACGATTCTGCCCTGCTGTCACTGCTGCTGTCTGTCATCGACGGGGAAATAGCTCTGTCGTGACACCCCGTGAAGGTGGCCCGTTCTCTGTTGCAGGCTGCATTGCCATCGCAACGACCCTTCCCTGGACGACCCCATCCCCCAAGAGTATGCCCTTTTCCTCTGCCCCACGGGGGCCCTGCTGGACAAACTTCAGGAGTTCTGGAGGGAGAGCAAGCGTCAGTGTGCAAAGAACAGAGCCCACGAGGTCTTCCCCCACGTGACGCTCTGTGACTTCTTCACGGTGAGTGGGCGAACATGCCTTTAATGCTCAGCATCACTGCGGCCGAAGTCATTTCTCTGTGACAACGAGGCGATGACAGGACAAAGCCGATTTATTTGAATGGGATGCCAGAACCATAGCGTCAGCTGGCCCCTTCACGTGGGCTGTCCTTTACTTTCCTCCTTGCCTCAGCTGGTCAACTCCTACTCATCCTTCAGGACCCAACTCGTTTATCCCGTCCCCTTTTAAGTTTTCTGCAGCTCCCAAGGTAGAAGGGGCTGTTGCCCGTGTTTTGTGCACATCTCCAGTGGCACGTTCGTGTCCTGCAGATGATGTGTCTGGTGCAGCTCTGTACTTCTCACCAGAGTGAGTCCTAGAGGGACGATGATGCCTCAGTCCTCTTTGCACCCAGAGATAGCACAGTGCCGGATACAGAGTAGGTGCCACCTGGATGCGTGGTGAGTCCACCGAGGAGTGCGTGATGCTGGCTAGTCACACATGCAGAACTTCTCCCTGTCCCAGGGACGAGCCCTCCAACTTAGACAACGGTCAAATGGGCAGCTTCCCGGGGGTCCGGGAAGGTGAGAAGGACGTGGGGGCCATTCCAGGGACCAGGAGGGGGCATGAGAATGAGGGAGGAGCGGACGGCCACCTCCTCTGTGGCTGCCGACAGGGGAACCTGGAGGGACACACCCAGGTCTGCGGCCCTGGCCCGGCCCAAACTCTGCTCTCAGGAAATGGGCTCACTCCCCCCAATTCAGGGGCCCTGCCAGGGCCCATGGCACCCCAACCCCTGCGCCAGGCTCCTCAGAGCGGGCGGAGGGGAAAGCAAACCTCTGCAGGGAAGAGTTCCGGGGACATCCCAGGAGCAGCAGCACCTCCCAAAGCCAGCTCTTGCTCGACTGCCCGAGACCCGGGGATTCCCGGACATAGGACTAAACCTGGGAAAGCCCCAGGCAAACCAGATGAGTTGTCACCCTACGTTGACATGGATGGCACTTGTGCCAATCAGACTCCTTTCTGGCTTGCCTTTGGGAGCTCAACAGGCAAAGAAAAAGCAGCCAAAGCCAGCAGCGAAACAAGTGCAGACACCAGACACGCTCAGGCCCGGCGGTGAGAGCAGACTCGGCCTGTCAGCTCCTTCCCCCAGCCACTGGGGGCACACACACCCACACTTACATACATACACACGCATGCTTACATGCACACGTACATACACACGTGCTCATACACAGACACACGTGCTTACACACACTTCCATACATACACACATATATACACACACCCACACTTACATACGCACATGCTCACACACATGCATACATGCACTCACTTCCATGCATACACACACTTACATATATACACACACCCACTTATGTACACATAGGCATGCTTACATACACACGTGCACACGTGCTTATACACACACGCACATACACACAATCTTATATACACACATGCTTACATACACACACATACATGCACACACTTGCATGCATATACACATGCTTACATACATGCATGTGCACACATGTACATACATGCACACCCTTATATACATACACACACTTATGGACATAAACTTATCTAAACTTACATACATACGTATATACACACATTAGCATGCACACATTTGCATACATACAATTACATGCATTTGGCCACACTTACATACATAAGTGTGTACACACATACATACACAATCTTGCATACATACACCATACATGTGCACACTTATATACACACATTTAAATATATACATGTACACACACTTACATGAATACATGCACACACACATACATACCCTTATGTGTGCACACACATACATGCACACATGCATGCATGCACGTATAATTACATACATATACACAGAGAGACATGTACATATACACATTTACATACATACACACAGAGACACAGAGACATACTCTTACATACATACACACATATACACACAGACATACACAGACATACATGGACACATACACACAGATACACATATATAGACACACATGCACACAGACACAGGCATACACACAGGCACACACACTGACATAGACACACGTACACATACAGATATACACAGATACACACGGACACATACGCACAGATACACAGACACATACGCAGATACACACAGAGACACATAGGCACAGAGACACAGGCACACACAGATGCACACAGACACACACATGCACACACGGACACATGCAGTTACACAGACACAGACACACACCTCCCTTCTGTGGTGTTGCCCCCCACAGCTCCGCACCCTGCATCCGACCCCACCGTGGGTGGCTGGGCACCCGTGCGGGCGGCAGTGTACAGATCTACCCTACGCCTGCAATGCTGGAATATGAAAACGCCGCCCCAACCGAGGGTGACAGTGGCTACGGCCGTGTCTATAATTTGACTGTGCTCGAGACCTGGAAATTCAGTGTGGACCGGTTCGTGAACGTTGAGTCCCTCGCTCCGTGGGATGTGCCGAGGGCCTTCGGTGCACGTTCCTTGGCACAGCCAGGCAGCAGAGAGAGAACCACCAGGAGGGACGCAGCCAGCGTCTGGTCCGCGGGGGAGAAGGGACCCACGCTGGCGACTACGATGTGCTTTACACTGTGGCGGATAAAAAGTGCTGTGGAAATCCGAGTTGTGCCGCAGCCAGAGGTGGAAGGGATCAGCCCAGCTCCTGTCGGGGGACAGTATGTCTGAGTTTTCACTGTGGTCCGAGGTGGCCAGCGACACCAGGGAAGGTCTTCAAGGCCAGGCAATGGCCAGGCCAGGGCGGCGTGCAGCTCCGCGCCCAGAACAGAAGGCGCGGTGCCTGACTGTGGGCCACGACGGGGTGTCGGTGGGACGAGGCGGGCAAGGGGGTGTCCTCGCCGGTCGTTGCCCGGCGTTCAGGCTGAGCGGTGACACCAATCTCTCCTGGTGACAGGCAGTGCCTGCCACATCTGGTGGGGTGGCAAGGGGGGAAGAGGGTCCAGAAGGAGGGGTCAGGCCCTGCAAGGAGCAGACCCCAGGGCGGAATTCCACATGGAGACAGTCACTGGGAAGATCCCGTGAAGGACAGAGGGGGAGGAAGGACCTGGCGGGGGAGTGGGGGAGGGCAGGGAGAGCCGCGCCGCAGGGCTGCCCTGGCACAAGACGCCCAGGCAGAGCCGTGACCCCTGTCCTCGCATGCTTAGCCTCAGCCCAGAGCGTGGATTCTGAGCCGTGGCCCCCGCAGCTGCCTCCGAGACTGTAAGAAACCTCCAAAAGCCAAATCCTGCAATCCCGAGAAAGCCATGGCCCGCAGGACGGAGAAGGACGGGCTCGGGGCAGACACGGGGTCACACCAACAGGACATGGGGGGGGATGCCGCCAGGGTGACCGGGGATTTCCTACCAGGGCACTTAGAGGAGATTCCACTCCAGAAAGAATTTCACTTGACGTATTGAACTATAAACAAACCCATAACCTCAGGCACACGTTATCGTTAAAACAAATTGTCATAACGATTTGGACACAAGAGTCTCACCTCGATTGCCGTATGGTTTTTATTAATTAAACTCTAACCAGAGACGAGGACCCTCGTCTGCCTCTTTCCTCAGTGTGAAGACCAGAAGGTGGAATGCCTGTACGAGGCCCTGAAGAGAGCTGGGGACAGGGTCCTGGGCGCCTTCCCGCCGACCGTCCCGCTGGTGCTCCACTCCTCCGTCAGCTACCTCGGCTTCTTCCTCAGCGGCAGCCCCGCCGACGTCATCCGGGAATTTGCGGTGACCTTTGCCACCGAAGCCTCTGTCTTAGCAGGTAGGCAGCCCCGGCCAGCTGCGAACGCGGGGCCCAGTGAGCAGTGCTTGAGCCCTCATGTCCCGGGCTGCGCGCACCCGGCTTGGATGCCAGGGGACTGGGGTCCGGCAGCGACACTCGGACAGCAGGTCGGGCGTCCTCCTGGGTGCAGGGGCTGCACCTGCCCCAGCCCACACGTCTCTACTCCCCACTTGTCGATTTGCAGCCAGGCATGTCGGCCTTAACCCGAGGCTGAACAATTTAACCCGGCCTCCTCGCTGAGCCGCTGCGTCCTTCAAAAACGCAGGCGAGTAGGAAGGTGCAGGACCCACCGTGGTCTTCTCCGTAAGCGGGACTCGCCTTGTTTGCATGGATGTGGTTTTTCAAAATGCTGAGCGATGTGCCGGAGGCCTGGGAAGTCGCCAGAGGGTGCCCCGAGCACCAGTCAGGAGTGGGCGCAGCCGGTGACAACGGGCACCCGGGGTCATCCCCACCCAGGAGAAACGTAGCCCACGTGATGACGTCAGTTTCCCAGCATGAGCTCACTCTCCTCTCCTTGGCCCCGCAGGCAAAGATTTTTCTAGACTCGCTTTGAGAATCAGCAAAATTCCCCTTTTCTCCGAACACCAGCCCCAGTGTGGAGATGTTTTCCTGCCTCCCCATCAGGGCCGGGACCTGAATCCAGTCGTTTCGGTCCGTTTCCTTTCTCTACGACATGGCGGGGCTCTCACTCTCATTGCCGTTTTCGTGGAACCGCCCCCAGAGTTCCCGGCACACAGAAGTGCTCATCATGGCCGTGGTTTGCCAGCTCTGAACCGCAGGGGCCACGGGCCCTGGTGGGAGGGCCCCTGCTGTCTGCCCCGTGGGGGCCGTCTGCCCCATCCTCAGACAGGTGGGAAGTGTGGGTCCCGGCCCAGAAATAGATCCGTGAATTCTGGCGTGGAATTTACGGGTTTGGCTGCCGGCCCGGGGGTCTGGGAACAAGATCTGCTGGATAATTATAAAGTCACCAGGTCTCTGTGGACCAGCCGCCTTTATCGAATGACAGCGCTTTAGTGTCTGTTCCTCTAAAAGGTTCTTGTTGTCCTGATGTGAGTGTCTCATCGCTTACCTCAGGGCAGGCTTGGCGTGTCACTTACTCTTCCTGCCACCCCCAGCTGGGTCTCACTTTAAACATGGGGAGACTGAGGCTGCCAAGGATAAAGTGTCTGCCCAAGGTCACTGCACTGGGCTGAGTAGTGTCCCTGAAAATGCACGTCCACCAGGAACCTCAGAGGGTGACCTCATTTGGAAATAGGGTCTTTTTAGATGTGATTCCTTCAAATGAGGTCACGCTGGATGAGGGTGGACTCCAGATGCAATGGCGGGTGTCCTCATAAGACGAGGAGAGACACAGACACAGAGAAGAAGGCCACATGGTGTCAGAGGTAGAGACTGGAGTGATGCTGCCACGAGCCACGGGGCGTCTGGGTCACCGCAAGCTGCAGGAGGCAGGCAAGGGTGTCCCCTGGAGTAGAGGAGAGCGGAGCCCAGCGACACCTTGATCTTGGACTTCTGGCCTCCAGAACTGGGAAAGGGTCCATTTCTGCTGTTTTAAGCCACCCAGTGTGTGAGGGTTTATTATGGCAGCCCCAGGACACCCGCACAGTCCTCTACCCAGTGCGGTGGGACTGGCGCCTGGACCCGTTCCGTCTTGCTCCACACGACCCGGGTTTCACGCCGGGGCCCCACTTCCTGGGGGGCCAGATCTGACCTCAAGTCCACGTCCCAACTCTGGGCAGGCTCCACTCTGCCCTTCCGTGGCCCATGCCCTCGGCCTGACCCTGGCGAGGCGGGTAGGAGTGTCCAGTCACGGCTCCGCAGGGGCTCGGGTCCTTCTCAGGGCAAGTGCACGGGCGTCCTGCCCCGCTGGCCCTGCCCAGCGAAACCCCCAGGGCCTGGGCCACAGAGAGGAGGAAAGACAAGGGCCCATTCAGAGGGTGTGACTCACTCGGATGCCACTCAGGTGACAACCACAGCGGGTCTTTCCCCGGCCACGCTCGCTCACGTGGCAAGGCCGTCCTCCCTCGCTGCCAAAAAATGTCAGAAAAGGAATTTCCCCTCCACCTACTCACTGCTGCTCTCAGGTGCTCAGCCAATAGCGCAGGGCGGCGCGGAGACTGCAGGGCTTCGCGGTTGCTGCTACGGTCTCGCCGCTGGCGCAGGAGACGTGGGCGTGGGAGGGCTACATGCAAGTCCCCAGGAAGCGCTTGAATCGCCCCTGGCATGGCTTAGGGGAGAACAGACCCTGCTTGTCTGGGAGGCCTTGCCAGGGAGAGGCGGCAGGTGACCAGTGAGCGCCAAGAGACGGCAGTCTCAGCAGGAAGCCGCATGTCGGGGTACTGGGTCCCCACCACAGCCCCGGCAGGCAGCTCTCGCTGTCCTTAAGCAAAGCTGTCGAGACGGAAGCCGGCTCAGGCCAAGATGCACGGCCAAGGTCGCCCTGCTAAGGGGCACAATGGGGCACAAAGCCAGCTCTATCTGATACGAAAATCGGTGCTGTTCCCGTCACGACACCGACCACCCCCAGAACATAAAACACTCGGTGGCTGGCTGAAATCAGATCCTGGCTGCTTTGGTGACACCAGGCACTCTGCTCCTGACCTGAGATTCCTGCAAGAGAGGGCTGGAGCTGTGGTGGCAGAGGTCACCCCAAAAACCTGGGGCTCAGCCACTCCCGGGAGTTCCCGCTTGACCGAAACAAGGCACACATTAGAGACACTGTGTGTTTTATAGGGTTTCCTTGCTCCCTGAGTGAGACTGCACAACTGAACAGAAAGCCATTGACCTGGAGCTCGGGCCTGAGTCCAGGCGGCTGAGTAACGTGCACCCGCCAGGGAGCGCAGGTGCCGTTTACTCTGTACATTTGAATCGTGTGTTTGGGCAACCAGCTTGCAAACGGGAGTCCCAAAGACCCTGCACCCTCATCTCCACGCCTCCTCTTTCCTGTCTCCAGGAGTCTGCAGGTGTCCAGCCACCTCCTTTATAACGTGGACTCTGAGGTGCCGCAGTGCAGGGGAAGGGGCGGGGAGAGGCAGGGGCGCTGCACGTGCAGGTGTTCCTGCTGCCCTTCCCGGGGTGTGGCGCCGTAAGTAAAGGTGCCCCCACGCCCCTGTGCTTCCCTGTCCTCACAGACTGCGCCGTGAAGCCCTGCACCAAGCAGCTGCACCTGACCCTGGCCCACAAGTTCTATCCCCACCACCAGCGGACGCTGGAGCAGCTGGCCAGAGCCGTCCACCCCGGCCACGGCTGCCAGTGGACCGCAGCGCTCTACTCCCGGGACATGCGCTTCGTGCACTACCAGGTGAGACTCAGCCAGGAGGCTGGCGGGTGTGGCTGGACGGGACCCTCTCCATGTGCAGGAATGGCCACCCGCCTGATAGCAGGCACTCCCAGGGGCCTCCAACGGAGGTGTTCTAGTAGAAATGAGAACTTCTCTTCCTTCTCTAAAACCATTTCCTTTCTTATGCGATTTGGAACTGGCGTTCTTTTATACGAGTTACAGATGCAGAGAAATTTTAAAACAAAGAAGCATTTCTGATATAAGAAAGGACTACTATAAAGGTATATGAATACATATTTTGCTTATTAATTCGTTTTAAACAACCATTCAGGCGAAGCCTCATTGAAGGACCTCCTTCCCTGTGAGGCGCCGGACGTGGAGCGAAGGTGTGCGCTGCTCCTTTCAGGGAGCAACGCGAATGCGCCCACCATGCGTCCTCAGAGAAGCTGTGAATAACCTCAGGCCAGGGAGGGTGCCTGTCAACGTCTGGTTATGCTTTGAGATCTTTCGTATACAAAATAAGTACGTGGATGGATGAGAGATAGATAGATAGATAGATAGATGCAAATTTTATTTCTAAATCTGTCTGGAGAGTTCTGTGCTGTATTTTGTTACACACTGTGCTCTGTGTCACCAGCAAAGGCTGGGACACTGTCTTGGGGACACAGAACACATCAAAGGAGCCAGAAAGCAGGAGGCAGCATGTAACAGGCCTCCCATTGCTGCCGTTTCCCGATGCAAATCCTTGCTTAGGACGTGATGCCACCCGCCTCTTTTCTAGACCCTGAGGGCCCTATTCCAGTACAAACCCCAGAACGCAGACGAGCTCACGCTGAGTCCGGGCGACTACATCTTCGTGGACCCCACTCAGCAGGAGGAAGCCAGCGAGGGCTGGGTGATCGGGGTCTCCCAGAGGACGGGCCGCCGGGGCTTCCTGCCGGAAAACTACACGGACCGGGCCAGCGAGGCTGACACCTGGGTGAAGCACAGGTGAGCGCTGCCCTCGCCGTGGCCCCGCGTCGCTCCCTCCTTCCGTGGTCCCAGTGGCCGTGTGCTCCCAGACCCCCTCCTCACTGGTAAAATTGCATTCTCTGTGGTGGCAAAATTACCCCTGCAGGTGTGTAGTAAATACCTTGCTTGATTCATGGTTTTCTGTTGATAATATTCAGAAAACACGAATTACTCTGTATTACTTTTCTGAGATAGCAATCCCAAAATTATCGCAAAATACTACTCCTTTTTTATGAGCATATTACATTATACTGAGAGTTTCTAAGCATGGGTTTATTTATTCTTCTGCTTAGTGTATAAACTGTAAAGTCCTAAGGTACAGTATTAGTTTTCTATTGCTGTATAACAAATTAACACAAAATAACAGATAAAACAAAAAATGCACGTATTGTCTTATTGTTTTCATGGGTCAGAAGTCAGAGCATGGCTTAACGGGGTCCCCTGCTCGGGGTCTCCCGAGGCTGTAACCAGGTGTTGGCCAGAGCTGGGGTCTCAGTGAAGGACTCCAAGCCTTGGACTCTTGGAAGCTCCTTGAGGCTGTAGCACTCCCAGGGGCATGTGTCTTTATGCTCAGCTGCACAATCCTGTGATTTTAGCATATTTAGTGTCATCTGGTGAGGGAAGGGTGTTCAAAATCATCAGGTACCGGTTCCCTTTTGTTTAATGGTTCTTGCCTCAATGTATCTGTCTCCTCTGCCATTTTACTGTAAGTAACAAGAAAAAAACAGGCGATACTTTTTTTAATTTTTAATTATTATGGATACATAATAGTTGTATATCTTTACAGGGTACATGTGATGTTTTGATACAGGCACACAATGCAAATTAATCAAATCAGGGTAACTGGGTTTCCATCAGCTCAGGCATTTATCATTTCTTTGTGTTAGGAACATTCCAATTCCACTCTTTTAGTTATTTTAAAGTATATCTGAACTTACTGTTGATTATAGTCACTTCTTTGTGCTACCAAATGTCATTCATTCTATCTAACTATATTTAGTATATAACATTCTATCTAACTAACTATATTTTTGCAATCATTAACCATTCCCACTTTATCCTTCCTCCCTGCTGCCCTTCCCAGCCTCTGGTAACCATCACTCTACTCTCTGTCTCCTTGAGATCAATGGATTTTAATATCTAGCTGCCACCTATGAGTGAGAACATGTGAGATTTGTCTTTCTGTGCTTGGCTTATTTCACCTAACATAATGTTCTCCAGTTCCATCCATGTCCTTGCAAATGGCAGGATTTCATTCTTTTCTGTGGCTATAGAATATTCCATTGTGTATATATATGTACCACAATTTCTTTATCCATTCATTCATTGTTGGACATTTAGGTTGATTCCAATTCTTGGCTATTGTGAATAGTGCTGCAATAAACATGGGAGTACAGATATCTTTTCAATATACTGATTTCCCCTCCTCTGGGTATATACCTTGCAATGGGATTGCTGGGTATATGTTAGTTCTATTTTTAGTTTTTTGAGAAACCTCCATACTGATCTCCATGGTGGTTGCACTAATTTACATCCCCAGCAGTGTATAAGGGCTCCCCTTTCTTCACATTCTCACCAGCATTCGTTACTGTCTGTCTTTTTGATAAAAGCCATTTTAACTGGGGTGAGATGATATCTCACTGTTCTTCCAATTTACATTTCTCTGATGAATAATGATGTTGAGCATTTTTTCATACACCTGTTGGCCATTTGTATGCCTTCTTTTGAGAAATGTCTATTCAGATCCTTTGCACATTTTTTATTGGATTATTTGATTTTTTTCTATCAAGTTGTTGGAGCTCCTTATATATTCTAGTTGTTAATCCTTCGTCAGATGAGTAGTTTGCAAATATTTTCTCCCATTCTGTGGATTGTCTCTTCACTTTGTTGATTGTCTCCTTTGCTGTACGGAAGCTTTTTAGCTTGATGTGATCACATCTGTCCAATTGTGCTTTGGCCGCCTGTGCTTTAGTGTATTACTCAAGAAATCCTCGCCCAGACCAATGTCCCAAAGCATTTTCCTAATGTTTTCTTTTAGTATTTTCATAGTTTCAGGTCTTAGATTTAAGTTTGTAATCCATTTTGGTTTGATTTTTGTGTATGGTGAGAGATAAGGATCTACTTTCATTCTTCTGCATGTGGATATCCAGTTTTCCCAGCACCATTTATTGAACAGACTGTCTTTTCCCCACTATATGCTCTTGGCACCTTTGTCAAAGATGAGTTCACTACAGATGTGTGGATTTATTTTTATTCCATTGGACTATGTGCTATTTTTATGCAACTATCATGCTGTTTTTGTTACTACAGCTCTGTAGTATAATTTGAAGTTAGGTAATGTCATTCCTGAGCCCAGCCAAGGTAGGCACTATTATCTTACTGGATAAAACTGAGGCACAGAGAGATCAAGTTACGTGCCCACACTCACACAGCAAGTGAGTTGAGAAAGCAGGATTCAAACCGGATCCTAATCCCAAACTCAGGCTTTCAACTGTTAACTAAGCTGCCTATAGAAGAGATCATTATATTAAAAAAATCAGTCAGTGAAATAAATGATACATTCGTACAATAAAATACTTGCAGCTTTAAAATAATCATGAGGAAGTATTTTATGTACTGATATGAAAAAAATACACAAGCTATAATGATAAGCGACAAAAATAAGTAGCAGAATAATGTGCATAGTATGATACTGCTTGTGAGGAAAAGAGGAAGTAACACATATTTGTCTGTAAATATACACACATGATATGTACTTACAGACATGTATGTGCCTAAAAGTTCCCTGGAAGGGAGAATGTCTAGAAACCTCTGACCATGGGGTGGGTGTGGGAGCCAGGAGAACAGAACAGGAATGAGAGGGAGGCTCTTCATAATTTTAACTTTATGAACTACATACATGTATTACTTATTCAAAATATAAATTAATGCATTTTAAATTTAAAGAAAAGAATATAGGAAATTGGGTCACGGGGAGAATAAAGGTAGAGAAGTCAAGAGAAAACCAGGGCTGAGGTTCGCACGTCCACACGTTCTGGTGCTGTGAGCTCCCCACACCCAGTAAGAAAAGGGGTAGGCCTCAGACAAGAAGTGACAGCCGTCCAGATGCGTGCAGACCGGAAGCTCAGGATGAGCACAAGGTGCTGGTTTAGACATGTCCGTGGGTCCAGTGGTCACATCAAAATCACAGGATGTTGGTGCCGCGAGGGACTGTGGAGATGATGCAACCCTCCTGTGTGGGAGATAAGAACACTCGGGCCGGGGCCAGCGAGGTAGGTGATGTCACACAGAGAAGGAGGCACTTGTGTCATTTTGGAACCAACTTGGTCCAATAAAAGGCTTAAGGGATAGAGAGGAGATGCTGGTTACACCCCAACTGGCCGGGGCTCCCCTATGGCCTGTGTGCTTCACCCTGCTCAGGAAAAGAGAGTTTCCTTGTCACACAGGAAACACCAGGCAGTTGGCAAGCTGGGATGTTTCTAGAATTATGCAGGACACTGCAAAATATGAGTTTGTGGCTGTGACATTTTCACTTCGCAATGAGTATGTCAGGCACCTGTCACCAACATGACCATCCCAGCTTTTGTACCTGATATTTCTGGGGCTATGCTTTCTAGTGACAAGTTTATCATAGGAATTAATAAATAGTAACAGGCCGGGCGCTGTGGGTCACGCCTGTAATCCTAGCACTCTGGAAGGCCTAGGCGGGCGGATTGTTTGAGCTCAGGAGTTCGAGACCAGCTTGAGCAAGAGCGAGACCCCGTCTCTACCAAAAATAGAAAGAAATTAATTGGACAGCTACAAAATATATAGAAAAAATTAGCTGGGCATGGTGGCGCATGCCTGTAGTCCCAGCTACTTGGGAAGCTGAGGCAGTAGGATCGCTTGAGCCCAGGAGTCTGAGGTTGCT
>CAUYSK010095146.1:0-50441 GCA_963575035.1 Avahi laniger
AATACTTACAGTTATAACACCTAAAATACTGAATATTTATTTAACAATAATTACAGTATAATTTTATTGAATGGATGAGGAAGAGGAGTGAAAGCTATGAGAAAGCTTCTGCACAGCCAAGGAAACTATCACAAGAGCAAATAGACAACCTACAGAATGGGAGAAAATGTTCGCATGCTACACATCTGATAAAGAGATGATAACTGCAATCTATATAGAACTCAGGAAAATCAGCAAGAAAAATATCAAACAATGTTATCAAAAAGTGGGCAAAGGACATGAACAGAAACTTTCAAAAGAAGATTGACTAATGGCCAAGAAACATACGAAAAAATGCTCAACATCTCTAATCATCAGGGAATTACAAATCAAAACCACAATGAGATATCACTTATCTGAAGTGAGAATGGCCTTTACAAAAAGTCCCAAGACTATAAATGTTCACGTGGATATGGAGAGATAGGAAGACTCATACACGGCTGGTGGGACTGCAAACTAGTACAACCTCTGTGAAAACTAATATGGAGATGCCTCAAAGAGATACAAGTAGAACTACCATTTGATCCAGCAATCCCATTACTGGGCATCTACCCAAAAGAATAAAAGACATTCTATAAAAGAGACATCTGCACTTGAATGGTTATAGCAGCACAATTCACAATTGCAGAAATGTGGAAACAACCAAAGTGCCCATCAATACATGAGTGGATTAATAAAATGTAATATATGTATACCATGGAGTTCCTCTCAGCCACAAAAAACAATAGTGATATAGCACCTTGTATTATCCTGGATAGAGCTAAAGCCCATTCCAGTAAGTGAAGTATCACAAGAATGGAAAACAAGCACCACATGTACTCACCATCAAATTGGTATGAACTGATCAGCACTTAGGTGCACATATAGTAATAATATTCATCAGGTGTCGGTCAGATGGGATGGGGATGAGGGGATGGGTATATTCACACCTAGTGGGTACGGTGTGCATTGCCTGGGGATCGACATGCTTGAAGCTCTGACTCTGGTGGGGCAAAAGCAATATATATAACCTAAACATTCATACCCCCATAATATGATGAAATATAAAATATTTTTAAGTAAAAAAAGAAAGGTAAAAGAGTTGTATCTTTATATATTCTAATAATGTGTCAATACATTTGAGTATTCAAAAGATTGGTGTGTGTGTTCACAATTTTGAAAGTAAAGAAGAGACGAAATGGTTGAGAAGAGAATTTCCAAACAACACAAGTAGGGGAGAAGTAAAGAGAACAGCTATATTTGTTATAAGCCTTTGTGCATTATTTAACATTTTTAACCATCTGCATAAATTAAGAAAAATAAAAGTTGATTTAAAATAGACAAAAATAAAAGTTCATAAAATTTATCTTATAAACTTGATTTGTTAATGTATAGTCATGAAATAAATCTACTAACTAGTGAAAACAAAATAAATCTCACCCTGAAGTTATATATTGATTTACATTTGGGTACAATTTAGTGATGCAAAATAAATAGCATGAAATAAAAATTGGAGCCTTGGGCTTCAATATAGGAATGAAAATTAAATACACACTTAAATATAAAATAAAAACAAAGTTGGACTAAAGTACTAGACAACCATAAATGAAAGAGGAGGGTTAGAAGTAAAGCCATGCTTATATTTTCTGGGCAGGAGGAAAAAATATTGATAAACTTTACATTCTTTAAATATAACATGGCAAATTTGTATATAGCAAGTAGCAAATTTATTAGACATACATATTTTAAAAGCCTTTTGTATATAAGGTGCTATTACTGTGAACAAACCAAATCTTCTGTCTTCGTGGATATTATCATTTACACAAACATTTTTCAGGTACACATGGAACATTTGCAAAATTTACCATGTATTAGAGCCAAATGGTTAGTCTAAAAGGAAGTCTCAAGAAATAAAAAAAAAAATCAATCTAATTCTTAAGCAGGTGCTGTGACAAAAATGCTATTTAAGGAAAAATTAATTTGAAAAGATAGAAAAATAATCTTACTTGAAAATGAAAAAGAAAAATGTCATAATACACTTCTAAATAAGTCATAGTCTTCAAAACATAATAGAAATTATTTCTTAAAATATCATTAAAACAATAAATGCACTCTATACAAAAACTTTAGAATATGACGAAACCAATATTTGTGAAAAGGTATATATCCTAAATTTATACATTAGAAAGCAAGCAAGTTGTTGATTTTTAAAATTAAAGAAGTACAAGAATAGTTCAAAGAAGTAAAAGAAAAAAATAAACAAAAAAGTAGAATTTAACAAAACAAAAAGTAAAGAAACTTTGCAAAAGATGATAAATCAAATATTATATTATTTCTTTAGAAAAATATAAATGTAATAAGTGAAATTGATCAAAATTTAAAGTGAATACATTAACTAACAAAATTAAGAATGAAAAAAAGATGTAACTTCAGATACAGTTGAGTTTTTTTAATCTTAAAAAGAATAATGCAAAATGGTGCAAAAATTAAAATTATGATACAATGGTTATTCTTTAGAAAAATATAAATTACCAAAACTGACTTAAGATGAATAAAGAACTAAATGCATCAATAATCACACCAGACTTGCTAAATTAAAAGCTCACAATATATTTTTATTCAGTCTTCATTTCAATCTGACTTTACATTTAGAAATGTTTCTATTTATATTTCAAAGCATGGATCAAATATCTTCTCTCCAAGAAGTCTTCCATAATTCCAGCAGACAGAAATATTTTTACAACAAATGCTGGTTCCAACAAACACTAGTGTTTTGACTTTAAGTTACTTAACCTTGCCAAATTTACTTAATTTCTATAGTTAAATCCATAGATTTTGTACAGATTATGTGAGATTAATTCAAGTAAAGCATTTATCTTTGATTTACAGTAAAAATGCATTGAATCATAATTATTATTGCAGATAGTAGTAAATTAATTGTTAACTATTAATATTTCCTCCTCTGTGCTCACGGTGCACATTGCCCATTTTGTATTGAACATGGCTAATTTTATTTTATCTCTTTCTACATCTACCTTTTCCACTTTTCGGGAGTTGTGTAAAGGCATGGCGGAGACAATCATTTTTAACTTATCTGAATCTAGAAATCAACATCCAATATTTGTTGTATTAATTACTAAATGAATGAAGCAAACAATCAGTCATTCAACTCATCCATCCATTTATGTACCTATCAAGTGAATAGTCTTGCTGTGCAGAATGATAGAAACATAAGACAGGAATATTTTTGAGATCTGAAGTGAAAATTTATTTAATGAAAACTTCTAATTTTTTGCAAAATCAGTCATGTGAAGAGGCTCTAAGATTTCTTTTATATTTAAGCCAAATTTCATTAATGTGAATTATCTGTTTTAGAGAATATATATATATATACACACACATATACATTTATATAGTTAAAAATCTATATAGAAAGTTAAATATATAATTATCTATATAATTATTTATATATGTATGTATATATGTAGGGGTCCCTCAGTAGCTGTGAGGGATTGGTTCCAGGATTTCCCACAGATACCAAAATCTGTGGATGCTCAAGTTCTTTATATAAAATGTCATAGTATTTGCATGTAATGTATGAATATCCTCCTATGTACTTTAAAGCATTTCTAGATGACTTATAATACATAATACAATTTAAATGCTATGTTAATAGTTGTTATACTGTATTGTTTTTTATTTATATTATTTTTATTGTTGTTTAATTGGTTTTTCTTAATATTTAATATTTTCGACCCATGACTCCTTGAATCAGCTGACAGCAAACCAGTGGATACAGAGGGCTGACTATACATTTATATAATGTATATATAAAACTATATAACGTATATAAATATATGTTTAGAGAATACACAAATTTTTTTCAGTGTTATGTCTTGCCTACATCAAAAGATTTGAAAAAGATGATGAGTCAAGAAGTCCTGCTTTAGAGACTAGACTAGAAAGATGCACGATTTAGCACATCAATTTGTAATAAATAAACTTCTAAAATGTTTGAAATCTTTGTAGAGTAATTTGATAATCTCCCCACATTATTTTTAAAATTGTAACCCAGGTTTTCTAGGTTACTAGCAAAGCTCCCTTTGAGCATGTTCCATACAAAATAGCCCTCCCTTCCATTCCCAGCCTGAATCACGTATACCTCTCCTATGCCCCCAAATCTCTCCTAGCTCTTGTCATTTGGGGCCTAAGTGATTTGGGCACATAATTCTCTTGCTCGTAATTGAGGACTCCTTATGACAGGAAACATATCTTAGCCATATTTATGTTCTCAACACTCAGCACAGTTGGTCTTCAGCAGGTGTTGTGTGTGAAAATGGATGGAACTATCAATGAGTGAATGAGCTGACTTCTTGACCTTTTCTTCACAGTTAAAAAAGAATTGATTGTTACCGCCTCCAAATCACAGAATACTTCCAAATGAATTGTTGTTACTTTACTTTTTCTTTCTTAGCATGAAAATTTCAGCTCTTTATGTCAAATGGAAACCCCAATAGGACTGGTAACTCACTCTCATTAAATGTGCACTCAGGATTATTAGCCCTCTCTCTGTGTTTACCCTGGCAAGGGAGGTGAGGAAGACTACTTTGCTAAGGCATGGGAAAGCAGCACTAAATTGTAGAGTAATAACCATAAATTACTACAACTTCAGGATTTGGAAATTAATCGGGGTAGGGGGTTAAATATGCATTGCTTCCATTAGTGCAATGTAGGCTTATTGCCATTTTCTACCTTTTGAGAATGCCTGTAATTCATGGGGATGATAATTAGAGTCCACTGGAAGTGAGGAGAATAAAAAAGGAGTTTCAGAAATGGAGCAGCATTTTCTGCACATGTCTGCTTATGTCATTTAGTTATTTTTCTATGGGCAGTGCTTTTTCACTACTATTTATATAAATTTTTCTGTGACATCAGATTCTGTTGCATTTGGGCTCTTGAGGAAAGCCAAAAGAGTTGGGGAAAATACCTACTAATCTTGACATTTGAAACCAATAATAAATTTACTGGATAAAATTCAAAAACTTGGAACAAAATGTGTCTTTTCTAAATTCAAATGCGGCATGAATGATTTCTCTTGAAATCAAGATAAAGCCCAGAAGAGGAGCCTTGAATAACCTCAACATCTCTGGAATAGGACTTTAAAACTCTTTTATATTGTAAATCCAATGTTTTAAGTAGGAGCTGGGAAAACAGAACTCTATCTTTACCACACATGTAGCTCTTTTTTTATGTTCTATCTTCATTATCCATTCCTTGTATTTTTAAATTTATGAACATGTCTATGCTACTCACTAACATGTTAGCTTCTCGGAGGGCACAAGCTAAGTCTGTTTCACATTTATGCACATTTTGAGGCCTTTGTTTATTAACCACGTAAGAGATTCTTCATGTTCCAATTAAAAATATACAATGTGCATAAAAGTGCTCAGTTATGGTACATTTGCACTATTAAGGTCTTTAAACATGAAGTTCAAGGCAGCACATCTGCAGTTAATTGTCTCAGGCTTTGTATTAATTTTCTATTGCTGCATATAATATTATCACAAACCTCATGGCTTAAAACAACACAAAATTATTATCTCACAGCTTCTGTGGATTGGGAGTCTAGCAAGGTGGCAATAGGTTCACTGCTCAGGACCTGCAAGGCTGAAATCAGGTGCTAGCTGGGGCTGCTATTTCATCTGAGGCTCAGGGTCCTCTTGCAGTTTTATCCAGGTTCTTGGCAGAATTCAGTAGCTTGCCACTGTAGGGGGTCTCCATTTAATTCTTGGCTCTGATCAGGGGTTATTCTTAGTGCCCAGAGGCTGCCTGCCATGGCGGGCCATGTGGCCCTCTCCACACCATGGCAGTTACTCCTTCAAGGCCAGCAGGAGGATGTCTTTGCTTCTTTGAATCCCTGATTTTCTGTTTTCTGACCCTAGACCATGTGATTAAGTCTGACCCACTCAGATGATCTTCCTTTCAATTAACTCAACTGATTTGGAAACTTAAATTACATCTAAAAAATTCCTTTTGCCATATAAAGTGACATAATCGTGGGAGGGCTATTTAATCATAGTCACAGGTTCCACCCATACTCACTGGGAGGGGATAACACAAGGGTGAGGATCACTGTGGGTCATCTTAGAATTCTTAGAATTCTACCTCCCACAAGTGTACAAACCAAATGGTTGGGTTTGTAATTTAACATTTGATACACACACACACACACATACAGACATACACATGCAAACATATATTTATATTTATATATATGAGTATGTGTGTATGTATGTGTGCAATAAATATATTTCTGGATGGAATTTTCTGGGTCAATCAAAATGTACCCCAAAAGGACAAAATGCAATATGAACACATATTAAAAAGCCCCAACCTTTCACATACCAGCCTGGGTCTTAGAATAGCATGAGGAAATCATTCAGCTGTGACACTTGCCAACCATATTCCTGTCTATCTAGCCTCACAAACACTAAGTACTAAATTGGCTTTTACCTTTTATCCTACTGTCTCTTTGAAGAAAGCAGGTAAAAAGTCTGGGAATCCGAGAGCAAATATAGGCTCTTTCTTCAGCAGCTTCAGCCCTTCCTGAAGCCTGGCAGTATTATTCCCTGAAAAGCCTGTGTTCCCCTCACTGCTGGACATTCTTGGGTCTTATTATTAGCTTTTACAGTGGCCATGGGTTATTCATATCACTTTCATAGTGATATAAAATATAGTGTACAACTTAACTGCAACTTCTCTGCAACATGGAATCTTCCTCAACTACTTACACTGGAAATTTCAGGCAGGAATACTTTTTAGCAACTAATCCAGTTTTCTGTATTGATCTATCACTGACCTGATCTCCCTAACATATTGGACCCAGGAATTCCTTTGGACTGATGTTTTTCATGGTCAGAGATGGAAGCCATGTCTCACTTCAACTCATACTTTTAAAAATAGCTAAAAGAATAATCTCCATTTTTTGAGGATTTACTCTCTTCCAAATTCTGTGCTAAGTATTATATCTACATTACACCCTTTTATTAAGACAAAGAAACTGAAGAAAAAAGAGGGTTTGATATTTGCTTAAGTCATGCAATTAAAAATAAGTAGAGTCTAGATTCAAGTTCGATACCCTCTGAAACCAAACCTCAGCTCTAGTGCCATTCTTTATCTCCTCTTATGATTTTTCCTTCTTGGTGAATATCAAGAGACTCACCCTGTTTTTTCCACAGTCATTCCTCAGACTGTCAGATATGCAATTAGATTAATTCCCGGTTAATTTAGTAAATTAAAGTTGGATGCATTGATTTATAGCAGCCAGATTTTTCACTCACAAATAGTGTTATTTGGCAATTTAAAAATATTGAGGCTTATCATTAATATTTTTATGTGTAAGTACATTTAAATACTTAGAACCTGAAATTAGCTTTTAGTTTGACATTGCCATTGAAAATGCATACTATTCATTTTTTTCTTTCTGTGTATATATGTGTGTGTATATGTTCTTTGATATTGTACTGGCATTTATAGTACATAAATTACCTCATTTAAGCCTCATAAAAATTGTCAAAGTAAATATTATGAGCCTCATTTTATTGATTAAGAAACTAAGACTCAGAAAGTTTAAATAAGTTGCTGAAAGTCGTATCACTAGTATTACATACAGCTGGAATTTGAACTTTTCCTGCTTCTTTTAAATATGTCATGTGATTCTTTCCAGGCATTCATTAGTGATCTGGAGGGAAGGGGCAATGTTTTATACTTTTTCAGTATTTTTCCCAGTGCTTATCATGCTCTCCTATAAACCACAGATGACCAAGAAATACTTATTGTTTGAAGCTTAGAGGCTAACACTATGTTTCTTCATGGGAATTAACCTTATGAAACAATAAAACTAGAGAAGATGGTAGAACATTCACATCACTAATTTTCACAAAGTGTACCTTAAAGTTGGAGAATTCATCCTAGCAAAGATAATCAATATTATGTGAACAATATAAACTCTCAGTGTCGTCTTTGAGAAATGATAAAAACTTGCATTTGGAAAACCTTCTAAAGTTTATGGCACACTTTTACAATTGTCTTCAATCAAGGAAAGGTGTTCATTAATAAAGCCATAAATGCACTCCCCACAATATTATACTAATGAACAGGAAGGAATGATTACCTTAAACTCAAAAACTTTAACATAAATGCACTAATTTAGAAAAAATCAGCCAGAACAGGATATACTTCATCTGGTTGCTGTTAGCATTTTGTAAAGAATGGACTTGGAAGTCTTCCTACTTAGCTAAGCAGGCTTTTCTGGGTTTAGTGAGCTGTTTCAAGCAAGCCATTTCAATAATGCAAGAGTATAAACTACTTTAGAATTACATTGTAAACAATGTTTTCAATCTCGTATTGCAATTATACATTAAATGTAGAATCAACTCAGAATATAGAAATCCTGAAAACCATTGACAGAAATAAAAAAAAAAAAAAAAAAGGAACCTGATTCTCCAAACAGGAGCCCAATTTCCTAGCAGCTGGCTTGGGTTGCCCAGCAGTCACTTAAAGTTAAGTTCTCACTGCACAGGCAAATTTCGCAGACATCATTGTGAGCAACCCATTCATGGAAAAACCTGGGCACTGAATATGTATTGTACATTAGTAACATTTTTCCCCCTCATTCTTAGAGTTACCTCTTAATGCATAGTAGTAGAGCGTGGGATGCGGGCATGACGATGTGGTTAAAATCATGAATATTCAAATCAATCAGTCTGGGTTTAAATCAGAGGCCTGGCACCTACAGGAACTTGGGCAAATGACTTAACATCTCTGGGCTTAGCCTGCTCATCCACACAGTGGGGATAGTATGCCCACCTACTTTGTGGGATTGTTGTAAATATGAAAAAATATAATACATTGAAAGATCTTATCTCAGTACTTAGCAGTATAATTCCTCAATAAACATATATATTTTGCTAATATTTTTAGTTGACACATAATAAATATTATGGTAGACAGAATAATATTTCCATACATGTACATAATGTGTAATGATCAAATCAGGGTGATTAGCATAATTCTCATCTCAAATATTTATCGTTTCTTTCTGTTGTAAACATTCAAAATCCTCTCTTCCAGCTTTTTGAGAATATTTAATAAATTATAATTAATCATATTTACCCTACAGTGCCATAGAACACTGGAAGTTATTCCCCATCTCTAGCTATAATTTTGTATCCCGTAACCAGTCTTTCCCTATCCTCTCCTCCCACTACCTTTCCCAGCCTCTAATAACCCCAATTCTACTCTCTACCCATATGAGCTCATTTTTTTAGCTTCCACATCTCAGTGAGAATGTGTGGTATTTATCTTCCTGTGACTGATTTCACTTAGTATCATGTCTTCCAGACTTCCCCATGTTGTTGTAAGTGACAGGATTTCATTCTTTTTTATGGCTCAATATTATCCCATTAAGTATATATCATATTTTCTATTTCCATTCATCTGTTGATGAACATTTAGGTTGGTTCCATAGCTTGGCTATTGTAAATAGTGCTGCAGTAAACATGGGGGTACAGGTATCTCTTCAACATACTAATTTTCTTTCCTTTGGAAAACTGGCCAGTAGTGAGATGGCTGGATCATATGGTAGTTTTATTTTTTGTTTTCCGAGAAGTCTCCATACTGATTTCCATAATGGCTATACTAATTTACATTCCCACCGACACTGCATGAGTTCCCTTTTCTCCACATCTTGCTGGCATTTGCTACTTTTTTTCTTTTTGATAATAGCCATTCCAACTGAGGTAAGATGATATCTCATTGTGATTTCGATTTGCATTTCTCCTATCATTAGTCATGTCAAACATTTTTTATTCATATATTTATTGATCATTTGCATGTCTTCTTTTGAGAAATGTCTATTTATATCCTTTGCCCACTTTTTAATCAGATCATTCATTTTTTAATATTGAGTTCTTTGAATTTCTTGTATATTCTGGATATTTGTCTCTTGTCAGATGAATAGTTTGAAAATGTTTTTTCTCATTCTACAGGCTGTCTCTTCACTCTGTTGATTGTTTCCTTTGCTGGTCAGAAACTTTTTAGTTTGATATATTCCCATTTGTCTGTTTTTGTTTTTGTCGCCTGTGCTTTTGAAGTCTTACCCATAAAATCTTTGCCTGGACAGTTATACAGAAGCATTTCTCCCTATGTTTTCTTCTACTTTTTATCATATCAGATCTTATATTAAGTCCTCAATCCATTTTGAGTTGATTTTTGTATATGGTGAGAGATAGGGGTCTAGTTTTATTCTTTGGCTTAAGGATATCTTGTTGTCCAAGATCATTTATTGAAGAGACTATTCTTTCTCCAGTGCATGTTCTTGGTTCCTTTGTTGAAAATCAGTTGACTGTAAACACATGGATTTATCTCTGGGTTCTATATTTTGTTCCATTGGTCTATGTGCCTCTTGGTATAAATGCTACTTTGGTTACTATGGCTTGTATTATAGTATATTTTGAAGTCAGGTAATGTGATGTCTCCAGCTCTGTTCTTTTTGCTCAGTAGAGCTTTTATTTTTTATGGTCTTTTGTGATTTCATACAAATTTTATGTTTGTTTTTCCTATTTCTGTGAAGTATGCCATTGGTATTTTGATTCTCTAGATCATTTGAGTAACTTGGTCATTTTAACCATACTAATTTTTCTAATCTGTGAGTATAGGATGTCTTCCTATTTTATGTGTCCTCTATAATTTTTTCATAAGTGTTTTGTAGTTTTCATTGTAGAGATCCTTCACCTTCTTGGTAAATTTATTCCTAGGTATTTTTTCGTAGCTATCATAAATGAGATTACATCTTGATTTCTTTTTCAGCTAGTTCATTATCAGTGTACAGAAATGCTACTGCTATTGGTATGTTGATGTTATATCCCGCATCTTTACTGAATGTGTTGATCAGTTCGAAGAGTTTTTTGGAGGAGTCTTTAGATTTTCTACATATAAGATAATGTCACCTACAAAGAGGGACAATATTACTTTTTCTTTTTTCAGTTTGAATGGCCTTTATTTCTTTCTCTTGCCTAATTCCTCTTGTCAGGACTTCCAGCAATATGTTTTATAAGAGTGGTGAAAGTGGGCATCTTTGTCTTGTTTCAGTTCTTAGACAAAAGGTTTTCAGGTTTTTCCCTGTTCAGTATGGTGTTAGCTGTGGATTTGTCATATACAGCCTTTACCGTGTTGAGGTATGTTCCTTCTATAGTTTGTGAAGAGTTTTATCATGAAGAGATGTTACATTTTATTGAATACTTTTTTAGTATCTATTGAAATGATCATATGGTGTTTAGTTTTCATTCTGTTGTGTGACACATCACATTTATTAATTTATGTATATTGAATCATCCTTGTGTCCCTGGGATAAATCCCATGTAGTCCCAGTGTATTATTATTATTATTATTGTTTGATGTGCTGTTGAACTCAGTTTGCTAGTATTTTGTTGAGGATTTTTGCATCTAAGTTCATGAAAAATACTGGTCTGTAGTTTTTTCTTGTTGTTGTGTTCTCTGGTTTTGGTATCAGGATAATGTTGGTCTCATAGAATGAGTTATGACAAATTTCCTCCTTCTAAAATTTTTTGGAATAGTTTGAGAAAAATTGGTGTTAGATCTTTTTTAAAAGTTTGGTAGAATTAAACAGTGAAGCTATTGATCCTGGACTTTGTTTGGAGAATTTTTATTACTGATGCAATCTCAAACTTGTAATTGATTGTTCAGGTTTTCCCTTTCTCCCTGGTTCATTCTTGGTCAGTTACATGTGTTCAGGAATTTACACATTTCTTCTAGGTTTCCCACTTTGTTGGTATATAGTTGTTCAACAAGTCTCTAATTATCTTTTGTATCTCTGTGGTATCAGTTGTAATTTCTCCTTTTGTGTTTCTAATTCTATTTACTTCTCTCTTATTTCTTGGTTCTTCTAGATCAGGGGTGAGGAAGCGGTAGACTTCTAGGTCCTTAAGCGCAGCCTTTTGCTGAACCCGACTTTTACAGAACAAGTCCTTTTATTTTTATTAATACACTTTTGTTCATCTTTTATATTTTTATTTTGTTTTTAAAATGAATGTATTTAAAATAACAAAGAATAAAATAAGTTTCAATGAAACAATCTCCCCAGATTGACCAGCACAATTCAAATATTAGTAAGCCATAGGGCTAAACTGGTGGCTGCTGCATTCATGATTTGGTTCTAACCTCCCCTGCTTGACTGCACCACTACTGCACAAGGCAGGCTGGTTGGCGAGAGTTTGTGGGGCTTGAATACACCAGTCTGTTATCAGCTTTGACAATGGTGCACTGTGTTTCCGTTTGAAGTAGTATTTGTGAATAGTTACACAGCTCGATAGTATTTTTTAATTCTGCCTGCTTAACAGTCCATCATGTCAAAGACCAACAAAATGCTGAAGGAAGAAAACAGATTTTTTAATGATGATTGGGAATTGCAATATTATCTTTTTTTCTGCTAAAGGTAAGATGATTTGTTTGCCTTGTGAAACTGCAATATCAACATTAAAGAAATTCAATGCTCATCAGTATTCTAACACTCATAAGGATCAAAAATATTTTAAATTAGAGGGAGAGGCACAAAAGGTTGCATTGCAGAAATTAAAAGATCAAAAGCAAAAGCAAAGACAATTCTTTCAAGCAGCAATAAGACCTGGAAATAATGCCACTGAAGCAATTTATAATGTAGATTATATACTCAGGAAAAAAGAGAAGCCATTCAGTGATGTAGAAATTGTGAAAGAAACCATTGTCAAAGTTGTAGGATGCTTAGATCCCAATAACATTTCAAAGTACAAGTTGATAGGCAGCATGAATTACTCTGCAACTTAACAGAACAATGTCACACAATACTCCAAAAGAAACATATATATTATTCAATCACTTTGGATAAATCAACTGATACTACTGACTTGGAGCAGCTTTTATATTTCATTTGGGTCATTACAGAAGATTTTCTTTGCTACAAAGAATTACTAGCTTTGGGCACACTTGCAAACAGAACACGGGGAATAGATATCTTCAACAACTTTCAAGATCAATATTGTGAAGTTGGACTGAATTTGATAAATTTAGTGAGTGTATGTACAGACAGTGCACCTTCCATGACAGGAAAACATTAAGGGTTTATTGCACAGATTAAAAAACTATTAACAGATCCAGATGCTCTCATTTCTTTTCATTGTATCTTGAATCAGCAAAATCTCTGTGCTAAAGCTACTATTTTAAGTGACATTTTGCAACAAGTTATAAGTATTGTTAATTGTATTCATGCAAATGCAACAGAGCATCATCAGTTTCACAACATGCAAAAATTGAACAATGAGGTATTCAGTGTGGATTTGCCATATCATTCTAAAGTGTGTTTGCTATTGCAGGGCTAGGTGTTAGCCAAAATTTTATTTCTGTGAGAACAGATAGTTAAATCTTATGAAGAAAAGAATCAGCAATGTGAATTATTGGAAGAGGATTTCTATAGGAATGCAGCATTTCTGTGTGAAATCATGTCAAATCAAAATGACTTGAATATTTCTTTGCAAGGTAAAACTAAGTCTATACATGATATATGGCAAAAAAATCCAAGCATTTCCAAAAACGCAACATATTTTCAAAACACTTCTTCTTCTAAAGGAAATTTTGAATGAACATTTTCCCCAGTTAGCAAAGGTTATTGATGAGTGGGATGATATATATGAATCATTGGAGAATGCACAGCTGTTGTAGACCTATTAATCGGGGAATACAATGAAAGGTTCACTGACTTTGAGAATCATGATATCAAACTCAAATTAGCATGTCAGCCTCATCTAGTTGACATCACCAAGGCATCTAAAGAACTACAGATGGAATTGATTGAGCTCTCAGTAGATGACATTTTAAAGTCATTGGTCGATGCTAAGAGAGATCCAACTGAAATATGGAAAAATTCAGTAGAATACCCACGCCTTCGGCAACATGCCTGAAAAATGCTTTCTTGTTTTTCAACCACTTATTGCTGTGAGTCTGAATTTTCCTACATACCCTACATACCCAAATCAAGATTCCCTTAAAGTCACAAATGACTGATTACCCATCTAGAGGATCAACTGCAACTGTGGACCTTCATGCTGCAACCAAATATTCAAATGCTTTCCAACAAAAAGCAGACACAATGAAGTCATTAAAAGGTTAGTTAACTTTAAAATTAACAAATAGTTTTCATTTTTTGAAATTATTAAGTGCACAGTAATTAGATTTTTATAAAATAATGTCAATTTTTGAAGATATCTAATTGAAGTTTCTTGAACGCAGCCTTATTCAACTTGCTGTTTTGGTCTTTCATTGTGAAGACAGTGAGTGCTGCGCACCTTTTGTCAGCCATTTTGATCCTCAATAAATATTCACTGTTCTTAGAGTCAATTTCTAGTACAGTGTTGTGAGAAGCTTCAAGGTCTTTCTCCCCAGAGAAACAACAATAACTGGTAAAAAATATTTTTTAAAGTTAAAATGTCTGTAAATAGCCCTAAAGGTATATGGGAAATTAAAAAAAAACAAAAAGCACATATTCAAGAAAATCTACTACATCAGAGTAAAAACAGCAATAATCTGTATCATCTGAACCATGACAAACTTCCATCTCCTTCCTTCCCTCACCCCAGCTCAGCATGATGGAAGCCCCACCCTGGGCAGGTTGAGTCAAGAACACAGGGCTCTTTCTTGCTCCAGATCAAAGTCAAGGGTGGTGGTGTCTCCTTGTGAGAAGTAGGCTACTGGCATATCTCAACTCCCCAGATGTGTGTTGCAAAGGCTAAATAAACAGTGGACAAATGCAGTCAAAGACTCCTTTCCTTCATGCAGCCCCCAGAGCAGAGGAGGATCTATTCCAGGCACAGCAAGCCAAGAACACTGTGTGCTGAATGACCTTTCCCCAGTTTGTTTATAGGACAGAGAATCCACATCGCAGGAACAATCCTAGAAGACCAGAAACTGCTGCTTCACCCAGGGTTTAAGAAACTAGAGAGAGATTCTGCTATAGTTAGGATGTGTCCCGCAAAGTATATGTGTTGGAAACTTGATCCCCAATGCAACGATGTTGAGAGGTGGGGCCTAATAAGTAGTGATTGGGCCACAAAAGCTCTGCCCTCAAGAGTGGATTAATGTTATTGTCACAGGAGTGGGTCAGTTATTGCCAGAGTGGGCTTGCTATAACAGCGAGTTTGGCACCTTCTTGCCCTCTTGCTCTCTTATGTGCTCTTGCCTTTCTGCCTTCCACCATGGAACGATGAGCAAGAAGGCCCTTACCAAAGGCTGGCACCTTGATATTGAACTCTTTTGTTTCCAGAACAAATAAAAATAAATTTATTTTCTTTACGAATTACCCAGTCTGTGGTATTCTATTATAGTAAGACCAAAGCTACTAAAGCCCAAGATTCTTTTAAAGAGGAAATCATGGAAAGGTGATTAGATCTCTTGATCCTGCTTTTCTCTAGGGACATAAATCAATTTTGTGCACATGGAAAGAGGACGACAAGCTACTCCTTGCCCAGAAAGAGTTTCGTGAGTCTCAACTGCTAGAGGAACAAAATTGGAGAGTAAAGTAGCCTTAGCCAGCTTTCTTTTAGAAATATTTTCCAAGTTTGAAGATGTATCATATTGGGGTCTAAAATCTAAGCTGAAAACCTTTGAAAAATAAAGCTTAAACTTGTACCATTGAGGAGAAAATACAGACTTCATGATGTGCCACCATTAAAGGCACTATTGAACACACACAGCTCTCAGTTAAAAGCAACGGATTAGGAAGGGGTTAAACTAGAGTAGACTGAACCATATCAGTACCTGATTAAAATGAGGTTATTATCTTTCACAATGTGTGCCTAGCAGAGAAGAGGGTGAACCTCTTATGAAAGAATAACATCATGTGGAGTATCTTCAAAATTTATACAAAATATCGAGCATTTGATCAAAACTCATTAAATACAGAGAAAAAGGGAAAATAATTGAAAATAGCACCAGAGACATAAGGGACACAGTTAGTACATCTAATATGTATGCGTTTGAGATCCCAGACACATAGGAGAGAGATAATGGGGCAGAATTCATATTAGAAGAGCTGGCTGATGAATTTTCAATTAAGGACATCAAGCCACAGATTTAGGAAGCTCTTTGAGCCATAAACAAAGAAACTAAATCTAAGCATATTATAAAAATGCTACTGAAATGTAAAAAGAAAAAAGAAATAAACAAATACACAAAGCAGGGAAAGAATCATAAAAGCGCTTGGAGAAAATAGCCACATTGCTTTCAAAGGGGTGACAGTAAGATTGATGGCAACAGAAACAATGAAAACTAGAAGGCAATGATATATTTTTGAAGAAATTATCCTTGTCCAGTTACTGTGAAAAACCCCACTGTTACAGCTTAACACTACAGTTTCACAGATTCTTCCAAATTTCCTTATGATTAAGGATTTGTGCTCCAAATCACATGTGAAAGCAATGGAATGTAGGATAAAGTCTAAAAGTGTGATTTATTTATTAGGTTCTTTCAAAAAATGGGTTGTTTTATGTATTTTTCCTGTTGCTTTTCTTCATCTTTCTTGTATTGCACAGACAAATGAATGAAAATGCCATTTACTTTAATAAATGAGAAAATAATGCCAGTGTAATTGGTCCGTTGGATGTACAAACTTGAAAATTTTCTTTGTTTTCTATATCTGATTCCCCTCCCACCCCACCAATAGGTGAGGAAAGAGGGGGTCTGGGGGCAATAAATGTGTGAATTTCTTTTGCCTTTAATACTGTGACTTTCCAATGAACTCAATCTCTTCAGAAAATTTAAACTTCAAATGTATTACCAGTTATTTCTCTATTCTCTCAAGGTTTTTTCTTCTCACTTGCCTCTTTTCCAAGGTAGTATCTGTATAAAAGTTACCTCTCCAGTGTATGTTCATGACCATGGAGGGAGACATACTTGGGAATGCCCCAGTTTATGCTACCAGTTTATGCTAATGTGGGGATGTGTGGTCTTGTCTCTGGATATCCTCTGTTGGTCTTTTCCAAAGTATGGCTAATTCTACATTATCTTTCCGAGTTGACAGCCACTGCTGAAATTCCTGCCCTAGACTCTGCTCTGTGGCCAACTCATGACACTCCCATTCCTTGACAAGTTCCAGCTCAGCCCTCTCAGCAGCTCTGTACCCTCCTATCAGGGCACACAGGACTGCAGAAGCTGCTATATATGGCATGTTGGCCATGGCCAAACCAGGAGCAATCCCAAGCACTTCTATCTACACCCCTCCCTCTGGCCTTGCTTCTCTCCTGCTCCTAAGTCTTGTATATGTCAGGAGCAATAGACTAAATATTCTTAGATTTCCCCTTCCCTTAGAAAAAGTTTTATCACCTCATTGCCCACTTTAGTCAAGACCTAGCATTTTGGAAGCCATGGATTCCTTTTAGTAACTCACGAAGTATTCTCTCCGTGGCTTCATCCCCTGTGGTTCATCCTTCTCCATCAGCAGTGAAGAGTGTTCTACTTGCTTTTCTTATTGAAAGGAACTCTCTTTGGTTAATATGCTCTGCCACCACTACACAATGGTTTGGTAAAAAAAAAAAAATATGGTTCAAATTATCCAGAACTGGATTTATATTTTAAAGGGATGCTTTGGAAATTAATAAAATTATTATGACTAAAAAAATGTGGCTTTCAACACTAATGCTTCATTATAAACTTCTTTGAGCATCCAAAACACCCATATTTACACTCCTTTCAGCATTTATAACATTTTTTTATAATTGTATACTTTTTCCATCTCCCTTTCTAAACATCTGTTCTTAGAGGCATGGACAGAATTATGAATAAATGAGCAAATGGACTTGAACAGGGTAAAAGGGACCGGCTGGACAACTTGGTCAATATAGTTATAAAGACAACAAAACATTTTTGACTAAGTAAAACATTTATGAGCCAACAAGATGCTTTCCATTTTGTTCCCAGAAGTGTTTACTATGTTTATGCATACAGAAGCCTAAGAAAATTCTAGACTTTAGAAATAAATGTTTACTACCCCCTATAATACTTTGTTTTTCATGTGTCTCAGGGGCCAAAGAAAGGAACCAATATACTTAAATATATTAGGAAAATATTTGTATCATTAAAATACTTTCAGTTTTATATATCATTGGGGAAAGGTAGCATGGTATAATAGAGAAGATTCTTAAACAGGAGGCATATGTTCTTAGTTCTAGTGGTGCCGTAGCTCCTGAATAGCTGCATGATTCTGGGCAAATCATGTAAGCTTAGTCCTCAGTTCCATGATTTACACACATTAAAACACTATTAAGTTGCTACTATATTTAATTTCTTTGAGTTTCACATTCAAAATCTGAAAAGTATAATGAGAAAAATACTGCTTCATAAGATTGTTATCAGAACTAAATGAGACTATATTTAGGAAAATATACAAGATAATGTAAAGAATATGATTGTAAAATGTAGTATTTATTAAGCATTCACTATTAGCCAGGCACTGTTACAAGAATTTCACATGAATTAACTTACTTAATTCTAATAACCCTCACAACAATCCAAATATTAGCAGACCTTATTATACTATCCTGTCCCTCTATTGGAAGTATCAGATATAGCTTTTTAGGTTCTCTCTGCCACTAAGTTGTGTCTTGAACCATCAGCTCTTTGCTGCATCTCACCTGCCGCCATGGCTAACTCTGCCCAGGCTCACGTGGTTCTGCTATCTGAAGCTGATGAGCTATTATACATTCCCTGCCAGACTCTGGGTGCAGACAAAGGGCCATATCACAGGATGTTGGATGCCGAAGTGGTTGCCAATGGGGTCAGGTGATGTAAAACAGAAGTGCAAAGTACTTAACGTCCTTTGAGGGTAAATTTTGATCACTGTGTGTTAGAAGACTGGAAAAAGTCAGTAGTCAAAGCCTCTTTTTTCCTCCCTCCAATAATTATTCTGTCTATCCTACCTGTCTGGAAACATCTTGGGAGCGTAAGCCAGTGTACTGACTGTATGAACTAAGTGTCTTGCCCCAGCTCCAATCATAATGCAGTAACCAGTATAGCAATGCATTGCTTCCAACCTTTCTCTGCCTTATTTTCCTTTTCCTTCAATCATAATATCCTATGATGGTATCTCCCAAATCAGCATTAGCACATACACCTTGGAACAGGCTCTGTTTTCTTGGGAACCAGGGTTAAGATGAATTTTTCCCTGATCCTGATACTGATGGCAAAAATAATAATGACAGTCTTTGCATGTATGGAATGCAATGCACTTGTAGAACTCTTCATCATTTTATTTTTCACATCAAAAACTATTGTAAAGAAAAGAAGATTGTCATCTCAAGCTTTACACAGCATTTCTTTTTAAAAAAATCTTTCTGTTTTGAAGTGTGATTTATGTACAGTAAAACGGATGCTCAAATTTTAAATGTACTATTTACTGAGCTTTAACAAATGAGAAATTTCCTGAATTGTCATCACCTAAATCAAGATATGGAATACATTTTCACCCCAGAAAGTTTCCTCATGACCCTTTCTAGTTAGTCATTCCCCTCACAGAGGTAACCACTCTTCTGATTTCTATAATCATATATTAATTTTGTCAGCTCCTGAATTTTATATAAATAAATCATAGTGTTTTATATTTAGCTTCGTTTTCTTGGAATAATATTTTCAAAATTCACCCTTGTTCTTTTGAGTTTTTGAGTTACAACAGTCCATTCCTTTTTAATGCTGAATGGTATTCCACTGCATGAATGTAGAACAATTTGTTTACCCAGCCATTTGTTTAATTTGAATAACATTTCTTATTCACTTCGTTTTTTTTTTTATTAACTACCAGCCTACTGATAGGCCAACTTTTCTCTCTATTAATTGGATCAAGAGTGGTATCTGGACTTTAGAAAATAAACTTCTTACAACTGAATTTGCAAATGTGTGCTCTGCAGAAAACAAAGTCCAACAAATTGATTTTTTTATAAAGAAATTTTCATAATCTTTCATAATCAAATAAAGTTCAGAAGCTCTGTGACTATCTCTCTCTCACAAACATATCAGCTTCAGCTCTCAGATATAGAGCAGTTAAAGAACACTGTTTATTTATTTTTTTTTCTGAGACAGGGTCTCACTTTGTCACCCAGGCTGGAGCGCAGTGGCGTGATCATAGCTCACTGCAACCTCAAACTCCTGGGCTCAAGCCATCCTCTTTCCTCAGCCTCCCCAGTGGCTGGGACCACAGGCATGCACAACCATACCCAGCTAAAGAATGCTGTTTATTGTTTTGAACTCAGATTTCCAAAGTTTATTAACCTTAGAATTCCTACTCTTTTAGGTTACTTATTCATTTTTGGAAATGTTGGTCTACACGCAATTCTTACATCTATATCTATATCATCTATATCTATATCTATAAAAGATATACAAATATGTGAACACACCAACACATAACACTATTCTAATACTAACTTACATGTATTTGTACAGGTATACACATAAGTGGATTATTGAGTCAATTATCAGATTAAATTAATGGAACAATATCTTGCCTCAAGTTTAATGTTCTATGGGAAAGAGTTTCCATGGATTTAAGGAATGAAAACCCCTAAAATATGTAAATCATGTTATAATCCAATTTTTGGTTTGAAGCAGAGACTGGCAGAAAGTTTTTTCAAAGCCACATTAAGTTAATGACAGAATGTTATAATTTTTTCCAATGTTCCATTCTATTCTGTCTCTTTATATATAATTTTAAATCCTTTGGCAATAAATATACATGTGAAGATGAGGAATCATACTAATTGGGACAGGCCACACACTCTTGAGGGTATAATGTAGTATGTGTGTGAGGGCTGGGATGGTGAGAAAGGTGAGAAAAGAGAGTGGCTGCAAAGCCCTGAGGAAGAGTACAGATATGGTACATAGCGGCGTACTGAAGGCCAATGTCACATCCTCTCCACAGAGCATGTCTTCATGTGCTCCGACTATTGATTCCTGGTAGAGGTATCTTAGACTTTTCAGTTAAAACAATTACATAACTGAGAATCTCATGAGAATGTTCCTTTAGATTTTTATATGAAGACATTTAACAGAGGTCAATACTAAGACTCTCCTACAAGAACTTGCGAAAAATTATGACCTCTGATAATTAAAATATAGAATTAATGTATAATATCAAAGATCCAAGATATACAAAGATATCTTAAAGAAATGGAAAGACTCAAAGGACTTGACCCAAGGGATTAACTTCTCTGTGGAGGAATGTGCCCTTTATGAAGCAGCTCATGAGCAAGGACATGCAGAGAGGGGGCGCTAGAGAGGCAAGTGCAGGCAGTACCTAACCCGCTCGCATTCACTATGAAGGGCACTCCTGATAAAAACTCTCAACATTCCAGTCCCTGTGGCAAACCGATTTATACTGTGGAGACAATTTCATCAAGACATCAGAGATTATGCCTGGTGCTACTGAACACACTTACAACTCACTGACCTGACCTTTTTCCATGTTCAGCAAGCAAACTCAGGTTCTAATTTGGTTTCCCATGAAGATTTGCTAAGTGGAAGAATGAACTGGTTAATGTTGATGCAAATGTACTCAGCCTCTCGTGACAATGAGAGAGCCTTTGCTTTTTACATCACTTATCCTCAGCTTGATTTGTGAGAATTCATTTCTTTCTTTCTTTTTTTCATTTTTAATTATTATGAGTATATAATAGTTGCGTGTCTTTATAGGGTATATGTGATGTTTTGATACAGGCATACAATGTGAATTAATCAAATCAGGGTAATTGGGGTATCCGTCACCTCAGGTATTTAACATTTTTAAGAGACCAATTTATTCTCAATATGCTAACACAATTTTTTCTTTGAGCTGGCAAGGCTGAAGGGCAGCCTGCAGACCATGGTGAAATCTCCAAGACAGCACACCTAAGAAAACCTTGGCAGCCAGCTAGCTTTTTTTTTTTAAACCCTTGACCCTTTTGTGTTCTTGGCTTCAAAACTTTACTATTTCCTCTAGAAATAAAACATATGCTTAAAGCAATCTAAAAATTTTGTTCACCTTCCCAAACAAAGATAAAATCTCTTAGTAGGTGGATTTTTCCCAAACCCAAGAAGATGCTTAATAAAAATGATTTTAACTTAATAATTAAATAGGAGCACTATGGAAAAAAAAGTGAATTTTTCCTCTCTTTAAATCTTCTTTTACATTTACTAAGGTGTAAAGTCAGCCTTTTGTTACTGTGGTATGCATGTAGAAGGGCATTTAGAGGCAATAATTTATATCTCCAATGATGCGCATTAATGATTTTAGTAAATGGCCATATTGTTATTGCTCTGTTTTAATAACACCGTATCTAAAAGTTATCCTCTGTGTTTTAACGCAGATAAAATAAGCTCATTTATGCTAATACCTATCTTCTTGACACTCAGTAAATTCTTCCTAATGCATTAATTATGACTCCAGATAGACCAATGATTATTTCATATATGCTAATTAGGAATCACTTTATTCAGTCAGCCACACACATCAGTAAACAAGTGGAATGAATTCACCAGGGAGGTGATAAAAAGACAATAATTTTCTTTCCACTACAGGTTGGAGAATTTACCCCACAATCAAGGAGTAATTAGAGAAGAAAACGAAGAGTTAGAAAACATATTAATGGTTGCAGGTATGAGCACTTAGCAAAACATCTTTCTTTGCAAAGATGTAATTAAAATGAACATCTTCATTACTAATCATATATGAAGAAATACAGTAGCTAGCATGCTCTCCTTTCACAAGTAAGCAAAAATAAAAAAAACAAAAACAAAAACAATCAAATTAGTTGCATTTGTAGGAAAATAAATTGGAATGTAATCATCTCATTTAAATGTTAGATTCCCAGAAGGGAGAAAGATGAAATCAGTGCAGCATGTTTCTAATTATTTATTCTTTTATTATAGAGACTTAGCTCCTCCATATCAAGCTTATTGATATTAATTCTTGATATCACCATTTGCAGTAGGAGCTCTTATTCCAACTTTCGGTCCATGGTTCCGTGATTAAAATAAGGAACAGAGGTGATGGTAAGGAGAAGCAGAGTCATAAAACCGACTGATTTAACTGCTATCTGTATTGGACTTCCCATTTATCATCGAATTTTTTACTGCCAAAAATATTTTCAGAAATTATCATGTGGAGGGAAGAGGTATGGTTTTAAAATACATACACTTATGTTTTATTTATATATATATATTTTTTTTTTCTTATCAAGTTGGGTGACACAATCCAAGCTGCATTCTTCCAATACAGCTTTTAGAATTGCTTTGCCTCAAGTTAATTTGCTCACTTGCCATCTATTGTTACATAGCACCAATGAAAACAAACTTATAACTAAAAATGATCCACATTAGTTATGGTAAAATTCTCAAAGGTCCTTTAGTTCAACATTAGAAGCTTGGAAGAAGAACATTTTAATTATCTGGAAAGCAGTCAAACAGCCAATCAAACATTAAAAGACCAAAAGCATATTTATAAAATCACAATTCAGCGTCTGAGCTTCCATAATAACGTGTTTTTCTGACCACAGAAAGGCTTTAGGAAAAGTAAGCAAGCCATTCTATTAGTCATAATGAAGAAATAAAGTCTTGAACTGCCTGAAATAAGAGAGAGAGGTCCCAGCTTATTAAAATTAGTGTCAATCAGTTTAGACAGGTAATCGATAACTGTCCACTTACATTGTTCGTCTTACCACAGTACCCAGAAATAAGCCTCATATCTATTTTACTTCCACTGACACTTTAGGAATTAATTGTGGGTGGGGAAACAAACATCATTTTGGAAAACACCTCGGAAAAAAATTACAAGAGTCATAAGCCTCATGTATTTAGCTGTGGTTCTTTTGTCAGGCTAACTTGGACGATCATGAGAGGACACTGTAAAAAGCAAATTTGAAAGAAGCATGTACAAGGGCATAAACTTTGGCAATATCTTTTGAAGCCTTACTAACATCTTTTTCATTGAAGTATTTGCTAATGGATTATGTGTTTTTGAGAACACAAGAAAATGTGTTTCAAAGGCAGAGATTATTTCAAAAGTATCATAATTATAGTTCTAAAAAAAGTGCATATTTAGGCATAAGCCAGTCATTTAATATCTAATTCTATAAATTTATGAAGATAAAAGTTACGGCAGCTCATGGATGATGTATTGAACGGTGTAACAAACGACGGTTCCATATGGAGGTAAGACCACTGTATGGTTCACTTCCTTTTCAATATTAAGTCCTAATTTTCAGATGTATATTCCTCAAAAACCATTAGAGGAAACCATCTGGAAACTAAAATTCTCATTTACTCCTGAAAGGTTTACAGACATATGAGATTTTTTTTTAAAAGGAAGAGAATGAGAGAGCAACAGATATATTTATGGTGCACTGAGTATCAGTGAAAAGGAAACATCAAAATAGGTGTTGGAAAAGACAGTGGAGCATCTAGCTAAACATTTTAATTTATTAAAGAAGAGACATTTCACCAAGAACACTAGCTACTTATAGGCACAGCAGGCATTTGGGGGAACATTTTGGGGTTTCTATTTAAGTGTTCATTCCATTGTATTTAGAAGCTTTATTCTTTATCCCAAAATAAATATTTTAATTTTCCTTTAAACACTTTGAAATAAAATAAATGAAATAGGGAGGCATTTAAGCCTGGAATTAGGTTATCTGATGTTTTGAGTCACTTTGAAACAATTGCTCACTTCAGATATTTCCTCTATCAGATTACTTATGTCATGATAACAAATATCATAATACATCTACTCAAGACAAAATTCTGCCAATATTCAGTGATACTTCATCAATGACCACACTTAAGAAATTAATCCAACAAACTTTTATTAGTTTGGTGAAAAAGTAATTGTGGTTTCAGACCGTGAATTTTAAATCATTATAACTAGGCTCAAACACATCTTTATTAATCAAAATAGGAACCATTACAGTCAACACATTTTTGCCAATGACAAATAAGTTTGTTTATTCCTGTAACATAAATATCTGTGCTTCGGGATTTGACTAACTCCTGGAAAGCATTTTCTGCATCCTACTGGTTGTGAAAGCATTTTCCCTGCAAAAAGTTGTCGAGATGCTTGAAGAAGTGGCAGTCAATTGGCGAGAGGTCAGGTGAATATGGCAGATGAGGCAAAACTTTGTAGGCCTATTCGTTCAACTTTTGAAGTGTTGGTTATGCGATGTGGGGTTGGGCGTTGTTGTGGAGAAGAATTGGGCCCTGTCTGTTGACCAATGCCAGGTGTTGCACAGTTTTTGCTGCATCTCATCAATTTGCCGAGCATACTTCTCAGAGGTAATGGTTCACCAGGATTCACAAAGCTGTAGTGGATGAGACTGGCAGCAGACCACCAAACAGTTACTATGACCTTTTGGTGCAAGTTTGACTTTGGGGAGTGCTTTGGAGCTTCTTCTTGGTTCAATCACTGAACTGGTCATCACTGTCGTATAAAATCCACTTTTCATCACACATCACAATCCGATCGTTGTTGTTGCATACAAGAAGAGAAGACAACATTTCAAAACGACAATTTTTTTTGATATTCAGTCAGCTCATGAGGCACCCACGTATCGAGCTTTTTCACTCTTCCAATTTGCTTCAAACGCTGAAAGACCGTACAATGGATGATGTGGAGGTCTTCGGCAACTTCTTGTGTAGTTGTAAAAGGATCAGCTCCGATGATTGCTCTCAGTTGGTCGTCGTCAACTTCCTGTGGCCAGCCACTGCGCTCCTCATCTTCAAGGCTCTCGTCCACTTTGCAAAACTTCTGGAACCACCATTGTACTGTAAGTTTGTTAGCAGTTCCTGTGCCAAATGTATTGTTGATGTTGCCAGTTGTCTCTGCTGCTTTGAACTCAAATAAGAAAATCGCTCAAATTTGCTTTTTGTCTAACATCATTTCCATAGTCTAAAATAAATATAAAATAAACAGCCAGTAATAAGTCATGAGCAAAGAAACATAAAGTGAGAAATGTGCATTAAAATGATATATAACACAAGAATGTATTCCAATAGCAAAAAGCAAATTTCAACAATGCTAAAACCGCAATTACTTTTGCATCAACCCAATAGCTTTAATCTTTCAACAAACTCACCAGAAAGGAATAATTAGCCACTCTTTAAGAGGGTAAAGACTCTGTCGGAGATGCAAGTTCTGTTTCATTGCTTTTTTATTTGATTAGACAAGAGACAGTCTTATGCTTTACTAGCACATTAAATATCTCCTTGAAAGTAAAATAAACCCATGATAAAAATTAAAACTTTCATATATGTCCAAGGCCTTTTTAAGATCAAGACATCAGAGATGCTAGACACTGAAAGACAGTTATCACCTGAAAACAGGGTGGAGGCCCTTTCTACATCAGAGAGGCAGCAGTGGACAGGTCAATGCACTCAGGTGGTGATTGAAAATGTGGCCACTTGAATGATACTACTTGAGTTTGAATCTTGGCTCCCTACTTACTACCTAAGTCACTCTGCACAGGTGACATAATCTTTTTCTACTTAAGTTTTCTGATCTATATAATGAGACTAATAATGGCACCAATTACTATTAGGGCTTCTGTGAGAGCTAAATGTACTAAAAAATAAATTCATAAATAGCACACAGTAAGCACTCAATAAGTATATGCTGCAATGACAATTATTATTATTAACTCCCTTTCATTTCTGAACTGTTCCAACTTAGATAACCTAGACAGGCCTGATCTTAGCAACAGATGACTGGGACATTGCCCAAAATTAATCTTCATATTTCAAAAGGCAATTATGGATTGTCTTATGGCAAAGTATAGCAAGGCACTTAATTCAGTTGAAAGTGGAGATTTTAGTCCATTTTCAAGTCAGATTTGCACTCTTAAATTACGTGTTTCTGAGACCCTTTACTGTAAATCATTAACAAATTAAAACTATGGCACAAGACACGATTCTAAGTCCCAAAGTAAAATTCACTGGATAGTATATCTATTCCAGAATTAAAGCTATAGGTTTGCTTTGGGCTTAAATAGAAAAATCACAATTTATATTGCATCTTGTATTAAACAGAATATAGTTCAAATTTGGTGACAATTTAGTTCTAGTGCTTCATTCATCTACAGACTCCCAAACCATTTGTACATATATACTGTATCATTATCTTCATTTTACAGAAACTCCAAAGCATAGGTAGAGATTAGTATTTTCAGGCAACCAACCAAAAGCATTTCTTGACCTTCTGCTGGGTACTAATGAGTATCTTAGGAGCTAAGGTATATCTTTAAATTTCTAATTTACTTCCATTTTCTAAAACATACTGATTGAAATAGAAAATTAGTGAATCATATAAATTCAATTTAGCAAACATTTATAATACCCAACACTATGCTGGATGTGTAGGGGGATATTAAGATGATTGAAATAAGATGCCTTTCCTTTAGAGTACAATTTTGCAAGGGAGGTCTTTATAATGATAATAATTAGTGTAATTTGAGTGCTTACCAGCTGTTATGAGTTATAGCAAGTACTTTATATGTGTTGTCTCAATTTATTTTCATAACCACCATATAGCCAGGTACTAATCTACCCAACTCAGTAAAAAAACAAACAAACAAAAAAACAAACAAACAAAAAAGAACTGGTTGAAAGGGGTGGGGAAATTTACCCAGGGTTACAAGGTGGAGAATGAGGGAGGTTAAATCACTTATTTGCATAACCCAGGTGGGCCCTCATGGTTTTCTCTGTGGGTGGGGCTCTGAAATGTCAACAAGTGAGCCCTGACCCTCTGCAAGTAGACAAGATATTCTTTCTAGAGCTTTGCATTTAAAACCTTACATCCTCCTCTCTTTCCTCTCCTTCCTTAAAAATTTTAGCATACATAGCTGGGCAGTGTGGCTACTCAGGAGCCTGAGATGGGAGGAACATCTGAGCACAGGGGTTCAAAGCCAGCCTGGGGAATATAGCAAGACCCCTCTCTAAAAAAATTATTTTTTAAAGTTACTTTAGATTAGTATCTTAGTTCTTAATAATTTCAGTAACTTACTGTCCTCCAATGATTTCATCTTACATCCTGTAACAGTATCTATGAACAAATTTCAATGATTCCTCCTCCTTTTTTAAATAAACCTCTCCTTTAACTATCTGACCTTTATTTTCTGTGAGACAAAGGAGCTGAGATTCTGAAAGTTTCTGGACAGACTTCCTGACATTTATATTTAATTCCTTAATTCATTTTGAGTTGATTTTTGTATGTGGCATGAGATAAGGGTCTATTTTCATTCTTTTGCATCTGGATATCCAGTTTTCCCAACTCCATTTACTGAAGAGATTAACCTTTACCAATTTTGGATTCTTTAATCCTTTGTCAAAAACCAGTTGGTTGTAACTGTGTGGATTTATTCCTGGGCTATCTATTCTGTTCCATTGGTCTATGTTTCTGTTTTTATGCCAGTGCCATGCTATTCTGTTTATTATAGCATTGTAGTATATTTTGAAGTCAAGGAGTGTGATGCCTCCAGCTTTGTTCTTTTTTGCTCAATATTATTTTAACTATCCAAGGTCTTTTGTGGTTCCATAAAAATTTTAGAATTTTTTTTCTATTTCTGTGAACAATGTCATTGATAGTTTGATTGGAATTGCAGTGAATCTGTATATCACTTTGGGTAGTATGTATATTTTAATAATATTAATTCTTCCAACCGCTGAACATGGGATATCTTTCCATTTATTTGTGCCTTCTTAAGTTTCTTTCATCAATGCTTTATAGTTTTCAGTGTGGACACTTTTCAGCACCTTAAGTAAATCTACTTCAAAGTATTAATATTTTATTTTTTAGCTAATAACAATAGAATAATTGTTAATGATTGAGAGTGATGTTAGCTATGTGTTTGTTACATATGTCCTTTATTGTGTTGAGGTACATTCCCTCTATACCTAATCTGTTGGGGTTTTTATGATAGAAAGGTTGAATTTTGTCAAACACTTCTGAATTTGTTGAAATGGTGATATGGTTTTTGTCTTTCATTCTGTTAATGCAATGTATAATATTTATTAATTTGTGTATGTTGAACTATCTTTGCACTTCCGGTATGGATCTCACTTGATTCTTATTAACATTTTAATGTGTTTTTGAATTCAGTTTGCTAGTATGTTCTTTTTAATTTTCATGTATATTCATCAGGAATTTTGGCCTATACTTTTCTTTACTTATAATGTCATTGTCTGGCTTTGGTATCAGGGTAAGACTGGCCTTGTAAAATGACTTTGGAAGTATTCCCTCCTGTTAAATTTTTTTGTAAGCATTTGAAAAGAATTGATATTAGTTCTTCTTTAAATGTTTTGTAGAATTCAGCAGGGAAGCCATCAAATCCTGGGCTTTGCTTTGATAGGATATATTTTATTACTGATTCAATATCCTTCCTCATTGTTCTATGCAGATTTTCTATTTCATCGTAATTTAATCTTGGTAGTTTATATGTGTTCAAGAAATTTACCCATTTTTCTGGGTTATCCAATTTGTTGGTATACAATTTTTTATGATAGTTCTTATGATCCTTTGTATTTCTGCTGTATCAATTGTAAATTCTTCTTTTTAATTTCTGACTTCTTATGAGTCTTCTCTTTCTTATTTACTCTAGCAGATAGCTTAAGGTGTTTTATTTTGTTTATCTTTTCAAAAACCCAACTCTTAGTTTCATTAATATTTTCTATTTTCTATTTCACTTGTTTCTGCTCTGATATTTATTATTTTCTTCTTTTCATTAAGTTTGGTCTTAGTTTATTCTTGCTCTTTTAGTTCTCCGAGGTGAAATATTAGGTCGTTTATTTGACATCTTTCTTATTTTTTGATGTAGGCATTTATTGCTATAAAGTTCCCTCTAAGGCTTTGCTTTATTCCATAAGTTTGGGTTATGTTTCCATTATTTGCCTCAATAAATTTTTAATTTCCATTTTAATCTCTTCATTTATCCACTGGTTGTTTAACAACATATTTTTTAATTTCCATGTATCTATAAATTTCTCAAACTTTCCCCTGTTATTGATTTCTAGTTTTATACCATTGTGGTTAGAAAAGATACTTGATATGATTTCAACCTTCTAAAATTTGTTAATACTTGTTTTGTGGCCTAAAAATTGATCTATCTTGGAGAATGTTTCATGGACAGTTGAAAAGTATGTGTAATCTGCAGGTGTTGGATGGAGTGTTTTGTATATGTCTGTTAGATCCATTTGGCCTAGAGTGTAGTTTAAGTCCAATGTTTCCTTGTTGATTTTCTGTCTGGATAATGTATCCATTAATGAAAGGAGGGTGTTGAATTTTTCCACTATTATTGCATTGCAGTTTATCTCTCCTTTCAGTTCTATTAATATTTTATTTATATATTCAGGTGCTCTACTGTTGGCTGCATGTATATTTATAATTGCTTATCCTCTTGCTGAATGGATCCCTTTGTCATTACATAATGACCTTCATTGTCTCCTTACAGTTTTTGACTTAAATTCTATTTTGTCTGTTACACATATAAATATACATACTGTCTTTTGGTTTCCATTTTCATGGAATATGTTTTTCCACTTCTTCATTTTCAATCTATGTGTGTCCTTACAGTTGAAGTGAGTCACTACTTGATAGCATATAGTTTGGTTTTGTTTTTTAACCCATTTAGCAATTCTGTGTCTTTTGATTGAAGAATTTAATCCATTTAAATTCAAGGCAATTACTGATATGTAACTGTCATTTAAAAAATTTTCTAGTTATTTGTAGTTCCTTTCTTCCCTTCTTGCTCTCTTGCTGTCTTCTTTTGTGGTTAAGTGATATTCTTCTGTAGTAGTATGTTTTGAGTTCTTGCTATTTATTTATTTATTTGCTATAGGTGTTTGTTTTGTGGTTGTCATGATGTTTACAAAAAATATTATACTTATAACAAGTTATTTTAAGCTGATAACAACTTAAAACTTCACCCCCCCCTCACCCTCAATATATTTTAAGCTTCCGAAGTCTCCATTCCATCTTTTTATACTGATTGGACACAGTGGGTAATATTAAGGCTGATTGTGTGTCTACTTCCCCAGGCCACGGAGCTGCTGTAGTCCCTTCCCTCTTGGCCACCCCTCTCCAAACAGAGACCTTGACACATTTCAACATAAACTCCCCCCACCACCCTTGTTCAGGGCTGGTACTTTTGCTCATCATTGGGGTGTTCAAGGGTGAGCTTGGGTGTCCATCTCTGCCCAGCTTTGTTTCTCCCTCCAGGGCTGAGCAGGGAATGCAGGACTTCACATTGAGAATCCACAGACCCCAGCCCATCACTTGAGCAAATGAGATCAAGCACACATCCGTTGGCTCCTGCTGCAGCCGGCCCTTACACATAAGCACCACCTACTGGTACAGTGGTTGAACTGCAGCCCAGTATATCCCTACTACAATCAGCATCAGAGAAAGCCACCACACAAATGCTATCTATTAATATATTTAAGGAATATATACATAGCCTTAACCCCCTGAAAGTACCCAAAATGGAAACTAAGAAAACAAACAAAACATACATTACAGGCACATCCTCAAAGGGGGAAAAAAGAAATTAAAAAAAATTTCATATACATGAAAGTAAATTTAAAAATAAGAGAGCTTCTCCAGATGAGAAGGAACCAGTGTAAGAACTCTGGTAATATAAATAAAAAGACTGTTTTAACAACCCTGAAGGATCTCACTAGATCTATAACAGTGGATCCCAACCAAAAGGAAAATTATGAAATGATAGATGAAGTATTCAAAATACGGATTGAAAGGAAGTTCGGTGAGATCCAAGAGACAGTTGAAAACCAACACACAAAAAAACAAACAAATAAAAAACTCAGGACATGAATGAAAAATTTACCAAAGAGGTGGATATTTAAAAAAACAAACAGAACTTCTGGAAATGAAAGACACAGTGATGGAATTGCAAAATGCTGTTGAAAGTTCAAATAATAAAATAGAGACCAAAGCAAAGAAAGAATTTTAGAGTTTGAAGACAGCTCTTTTGAATTTAATGAGTCAGATAAAAACAAAGAAAAAAAGTATTATAAAAAATTATAACAAAGTCTTTGAGAGAGATGAGATTGTGTAAAATGCCCAAACTTAAGAATTATAAGAATTCTTCAGGAAGGAGAAGGCAAAGCAAAAAGTTTGAGGAAACTATTTGAGGGAATAATTAAGAAAAACCTCCCTGGTCTTCCTAGCAGTTTGGGCATCCAGATAGAGAAGCCTCGGTGAACATTAGGGAGGTACACTGCAAAAAGTCTGCACAAGGCATGGAGTCAACATGAAGGAAAACATTTTAAAGGCAGCAAGACAAAAACATATAATTACCCACAAAGGAGAGTCCATCAGACTAACAGGCTTCTCAGCAAAAAGCTCACAACTACAACCAACTTACTTTCAACAAAGAAAACAGCAACATACACTGGGGAAAGGACACCCTATTCAATAAAAGGTGCTGGAAAAATTCGATAGCCATATGAGGAAGAATGAAACTGGATCGCTGTCTCTCACCATATACAAATATTAGCTCAAGATGGATTAAAGACTTACATGTAGCACCTGAAACCATAAAAATTCTGGAAGAAAACCCAGGGAAATCTCTTCTGAACATTGGCCTATATGGTAGCCATATTGGAACTCCCTTATATATGTTGTTTTCTTCTTTTCTCTTGCTGTTTTCAAGATCCTCTTTTTGTCTTTGATTTTTGATAGTTTGGTCATAATATGTCTCAGGGTAGTGTTATTGATATTAAATCTGATTGGAGAGCTTTGATCTTCTTGGACTTTCATATTTACAATTTTTTCCAGGTTTGGAAAGTTTTTTGCTATTATTTTTTTAAATAAACTTTCTACCCCTTTATCTTTTTCTCCTCCTTCATTTACTCCTATGATTTAAAAATCTACTATTTGATGTTGTCCCACAAGTACCATAAAGCTTTCTTCATTCCTTTATATTTTTCCCCCTCTTACTATATATTTTCAAATAATCTGTCTTTGAGCTCATAGATTTTCTTCTACTTGATCAATTTTGTTCATGTTTTCTATTACATTTTTCATTTTATTTAATGGACTTTGCAGCTCTAGAATCTCCATTTGATATTTTTTTTATTATTTCAATCTCTATTAAATTTCTCATTCTCATTACTTATTGTTTTCCTCATTTCATTGAGTTGTTTCTCTGTATTGAAGTTTAATGAAGTTCCTTAAAATGGTTATTTTTAATTCCTTGCCAAGCATTTTATATATGTCCATTTCTTTAGGGTAAGTAACTGGCATTTTATTTGTCCCTTTGGTTATGTCATTTTTCCCTGATTGTTCTTCATCTTTGTGGTCATGTGTCAATGTCTGTACACTTGAAGAAGTAAATATTCTATTCTTTGCAGATTGGCTTTGTCTGGGAAAGACTGTCAGCAGTCAGCCCATCCAGAGATTCTGGTTAGGCCCTCTGGCTTGGTTCTGAAGCTGGCGCTGCTGGGAATGGCACAGTACTGGGCAGGCTGAGAGCCCAGGGCTTCCACAGTCAGTGCAGTTCTAGGGAAGGCCAAAAACCTCGGACGCTGAGTCCTACCTGCTGCTAAGGGCTTTCTGGATACTGGGGCTACTGATGACCAAACAGGCCTAAAGCCTGTGTTTATGGGGTCCTGCCTGGCACTGGAGTGGGTAGAGAGGTGTCACCCTGGAGACTGGGGCCATGGGGACCTACCCAGTGCTGCATTTGACTGTGGAGGGCCTGATGTTGGGGTCCAAGGCAAAATCGTGTGCTCACTTCCCTTTCTTTCTCCCAAGCAGACAGTATCCCTTTCTGTGCTATTCTTCCTGGTGCTAGGCGAGGGGTGGTGCAGGTAATGTAAAAATGTCCTTCCTATCTGCTTCATCGCAATGCATCTTTACCTATTATTGAGTTACAATCAAGTATTGTGATCTTTCACCTTATTTCCGTGGGTCTTATGAAAGTATTTTTGTGCATAGATAGTAGTTCAAATTTTAGTTTCTGTGTGGGGACAATTGTTGGAGAGTCCTATTCTACTATCTTGCTCTGCCCCTCTTATCTCTATATCATTTGTTAAACATCATCTAAATTTACATCTAAGTTTATAAACAAATTTGCACCCCAATTTACATCTCCAGCTCTGTCTTCTTTCCAAACTCTACACACTTATGGCCTACATAGCATCTCCACTTGGATAGCTAATATGCCTTTCAAACCTTAGAACTGGGCTCCTGATTTCCTACCCAAATTTGTTTCTTCACAGTGTTTCCTGCCTTTGTAAGTGCCAATTATTCCTTCACGTTGATCTGACTCAATAAAATTTGGAGGCTTCCAAACATAAGTCAGCTTTCGCCACTTCTCTCTTCAAATCCCTTCACGGGCTTATCCCACTTAGGAAAAGCTAACATCCTTTCATTAGTCTACAAAACCCCACACAACCTGATCCTGTGCTGACTCTCTGGCCTTGTCTTCTTCAACTCTTTCCCTTATTCACCCTGCTCCATCCACATTGGACTCATTTCCAGTCCCTGAATGCCATGCTACATGCCAATGAGTCTGGACATATTTTATGTATAATGGGAAGTCATTGCAGAATTTTTGCTTTATACTGTTTTTTCAAACAGGGCAGTTCTTGGTCTCTTGAAGTCTGCTCAATCTTGGTAAATTAAGGTAGCATCTAAATTTGACACAGTGGTCCCAATGATCTAAAACTTCCTATACCTTCAAAGAATATGTTTATCTTTCCATGGATTTCAATACCAATTAGAGTCATGGAGCTGAGTTTTGGGCAATCAGATTTACAATGAGAGAATTTGATTGAATATTGTGCAGTAAAAATATGTAAGTGTTTGATCAGTGGGATAGAGAATGAAGGCTGTAGAAATTAATTTTAAAAAGAGAAGTGAATATGTGTTTTCCAGGTCAGAAAAGTTTCCATGGAGAAGATAGCTCTTGAGCTGTGTCTTAAAGAGTACGTAGCATCTGAGTAAGTGAAAACAGAAAGATAGTTCAGGATGCAGGACTTCTGAACAGGGGAAGGAGGTGAGATTTATCATGAAGGATCAAATAGCTGTAAAATGAGCTTACACTAGAAAGTAAAGTGCATGAGATGTTTACTCTAGGCTCTTCTAAATTTGATGAGCTTAGTCCTTCTACATTCAGAAGAGTCAGTAAATTCAAATCCACAAAAATCCATGAGAAGTTTGTGGTGATTTGTATGTATTTACAACATCTTGGCTTGATTGTATTTTTAGAGTAGAATATATTTATTCTCAAAACACAAACTTTGAATTCAATAGCCTTTTTATCCCCTTTGTGCATGATACAACATTCATGGTCATGTTGTTTAGTTTAAAAATCAGACAAGTCTTCGGGTAGTACTTTTCCTGCAATGTATCTGATTAGATTTTCAGGCATAAATCAGATCACATCTGATTACCATTTGATTTGTGGGCAGTGCTATTGCAGTATAAGGAGTCAGCAGAGAAATACATACAAAAACTAAGCCTCTGTCTTAATGCCATCAAAATATTCACTTTTCAATTCAATTTCCCAGATTAAAAAACAAACAAGCAAGCATTCATGCTCAGAAACATTATGTCATTGACTCAGTTTCAGCACCCTTCTCCACTTCTTGGTAATATGCCAAGCTCTGTTTCTGTAATAAATCTTTTGCTATTTGTGATGGAGAATAAACATCTTTTGTGCTTCCAAGATGTTGGAAGTGAGTATAAACCAGAGAGAGAAGAGAGAATAGATTATACAGACACAAATTTTTTTATGCTCTTACTTTCATTTTTTTTCCATGAATAGCCTTATTTCTCAATATCTACTCAAAGGATAAAATCTATCTCAGGTTTTCAATAGCACACTGAAAATTGATTTTCAAGAAGCAAATTTCGCTCATTTTTCCTAAATTATTTAATTTTAAGCCACATTTGACAAAACGAAGAGAAAGATTTAACTTCATAGCCATTTGAAGTGTATAGATTTGATTTTTCTTTTTTATTTTTTAAGCATGAAAGCAGAAGTTAAATTTCAAACTTAGAGAAAAAAGTTTGTATTTTTTCTTTTGAGATAAAAATTTCACCCTCTGGACAAGGACAATATCAATTAATAGAGACTTTTAAAAAAAAATCCTACCTAATAATAGTTTTAATTACTTTCCTACATAATTTCCAAGCTCCTATTGCCAGACATAATTATGTTCCTGTTAACTATACCAGGCACTTACAAAATTGAACATTTGAAGATAATTGGTTATGTTTAGTATATTGGATTATATTTGAAAAATGATCTTGCATATTATCTGATTTTTTAAGTAACAAAGTTTATTTTTATATATTTAACCCTTGTTTTTTAGAAAAGTAACTTTTATCTTTACTCTTGTTCCAAATCCATTTCACTCAGTTTTCATGAAGGCATTTTTTTCCAAAGTATTAATGAGCTTTTTCAGTTTTGATGCTTTCTTTTGGGGTTTGAGTACTTCCTAACTTTAGAACTTTGGGTAAATAAATTTAAAGGAGGATATTGATGTTGCAAAGAGAAGACCTGAAAAGCAGAGTTTAACAGATAATTTTTATGGTTTACCCTTGGAAAAGATAAAGGAAACTGAAGTATAGTATCCTTGATCTTGGAACCCCTTGCCTTCCCTGCTGACGGAGAGGAATCTCAGACTGTGCAAGAGAGCAGCTGACAGAACAAGATCATAGAGTTTTCCCATATTCTGTAAGTTTTTGGGAAAAAGTAGATTGAGGTAAACCTAAATTGATAATAATCCAGCATTTTGGGAAAGGGCTTTCAAAAAGAATTCTGAGATACACATAGACTGTCTTTCAGCTTTGCAAGACTGAATAGGTCAGACAAGTGTAATCAAAAGCTGACACCTTGTTGCTTCAGAGCAGTCAGGAGTCAGCAAAATCATTTACAAATTTAATAAACGTATATTTGATTGATGGTCTTTGCATCAATAAAGAGACACTGGGTTATATAACTCTGCAATAAGCCATCTCTCCAAACTAACACAAAAACACAAATAATATTTGATATTTCTTTGAGGATGATCTTTAAGCTAGTTCACACAATGACAAAATTGCATTTCTCATAACATATCCCCATCATTACATGACACATGGCTGTATATATATTTCCTTTATATAAAGTTTATACAAACACACAAAACTAATCAATGCAGGCTAGCATTGTGCAAGGGTTATTTGTGTACTAGAGATCTTCAAGATAAGGCCTTTTAGCTTTAAAGCTCTATAGTTTATCTTTTTGACTTAGGTCACATATTATAAAAGCAGCTTAAGTTCTCTTCTAATGAATAGATGAAGATCTATAAAGATTAATGACATACTGATGCTAAAATCCAATGAAACAAAACAAACATACATCAGTGAAAAGAAAGTACTAATATTCTTTTTTAAAAAATCCTCACATCCCCAAAAGAATAACTACTACTTATTGAGGCCTTACTACATATATAAACAATGTGCTAAGTAATTTATAAGCAATTATGTCATTTATAATCTTTGTAACAGCCCTATGATGAAGCTATCATTATTATTCATATTTGACAATCAAGAAAAAAGAGGTTTAGAATGGTTAAATATTTGACTAAGTTTACATAAATAATAAGTTGTGGGTTGGTCTTCATATTCAGGTTTGACTAAAAGTGGGTGAGCCTATTTGACATATTCTGACTATAATTTTCACATAAGAAAAAAACATTGTTTAAGTAGAAAACGCATAGTGTACATGGCTCGAATTATCCCAGGCATTGTAAATATCAGGATGCAATTTTTCTTTAATATTAAAACTAAAGTAGGATTTTACTAATTTTAAAACATCTTCAAGCTGTCATCAAGCAAAAATAACAACAAAGAAAAAATGCTTTTATCTATATTCCCTCCCCTGGCTCAGCCACATTAGCAACACAGAGAGTCAGCCAATTGTCAATGGGATTCCAGTATCATACAACTTCAGTCCTCTATATTCACCAGACTGACTACAGTGGCATATCAGTTACCCAGCAACTTCACGAGAACATAGGGAAACAAAAGACATTCCACAAAAGATATTTGGTAAGTAATACAGGTGTGCCCGGCTTCATTCATCCACTAAAATTTTCACCTCTAAGAAGGTTCCTCTCACTTTTATGGCCAATAGAATTGGCAACAGTGACAAAGAGCCCACTCAAAAACGAGTATAAATGAAAGAGAATAAGAATGGCTTAGGGTAAAGAGGCCTTAGAAAGCTTCGGTGTCACAGCTTTCAGCAAGGCATGGGCGTAGTAAAACAAAAACAGGGTTTATGGTAGCCACCTAGAAATGAGAGAACACCTCTCTCTTGAGAACAATTTTATTACTCCAAAAAGAAACCTTGTACCTAGTAGCGATCATTTCTCATTCCTATTCATGGTCAGCCTTTGGCAACCACTAATCTACTTTCTTTCTCTGGATTTTCCTGTCTGGACATTTCATATGCATGAATTCCTGCAACGCATACAATATGTAGCCCTTTATGTCTATCTTTTTTCACTTATCATGTTTTCAAGATTTATCATGAAGTTTGTGTCAGTACTTCATTCCTCATTATGGCTGAATAATATTCAATTATATTATTATACTACATTTTGTTCACCCACTTACCCATTGATGGACATTTGAATTGTTTCCACTTTGGGACTATTATGATTGATGCTGTTATGAACAGTCATGTACAAGTTTTTGTAGAAATATATGATTTCAACATCTTGTGTATATACTGACTGGAATCACTGGCTCGTGTGGTAACCCTGTGTTTAACTTTATGTTCAACATGTAATATAATAAAGTTCTCTGGTATAGCCTTGAAATAGATTCAACCTCATTCCTTTCCATCCAGTGGCTTTCAGGCTGCTGGTTTTCCCTCTGATAGTAAGTTGTTGTTTTTTAATATTTCTGTGGCGCTCAGAAGAGAGTAACTGAAACAGGGGAAGTTAAAACACCCTAAATACCGCTATTCGTACCAAGATTGAGATGTTTTTCCTGAATAAACACTTCCTAGATGTCTAAAAACTCTTGATTACTATTCAGAGTTCTGAAAAGTTGACTGTGACAATTTCTGCCAGTGTTCTCATTGTTTTTATGAGGGGTATAGTTTTTGGAAGTTCTTATTCTGTCATTTATTACTGACATCACTCTCCCCCTAGTTTTTGTTTTGTTTTGTTTGTTTTGTTTTGCAATGATTGCTTTTGTCAAGGCATATGACTTAAGCTATTCCATAAAAAATAATTTTATTATTATACATGCTGATTGCTTCGGGTTTCAGTGTAGAAATTATTTTAGGTGCACTGTCCACATCCTTTGGGACTTCTGACTTCATTGCATGCCTGGCAACTTCCACTTGTAGATATTTGCATATGGTCACTTCCTAAGGACTTTCTCTAAAGTCATATGTCTGCTCTAACCTCAGGCACATCAGCCTAGATATGCTTCCCATAAACAATGACCAATGGCAATTCATGTATAAGTAACCCAGTCTTCCCAGTTTTTTAGGTGGTATGACTTTGAAGTATCTGTTGCTCAAAGTCTCCCTGCAAAGTTAAACTTCAGTTGTGCACAGTGGCACTTAATTTTATAACACACTTTAGTGGCTTCATTACTTTCCCTGTCTTAATTTCCACCTCCCTACTGACATTTCCTGTACCTTTAAATATATTACTTGGACTTGAAACTTTTTCTCAAAGTCTGCTTTTGGAACCCAGATGTAGGGAGGATATAAGCTTGGAACCAAATGCAAACATGTTTTACAATAACTAAGCTTACCTGAGAAGAAGACACCTGGAAGTAAAATTTGGGAGAGTAGAGCTGAATTCCGGTGATAACATTTAAACCCCTTTATAAGTCCTGACCCTATGCCTTTCTGTAGATGTTCAGTTATATGAGTCCCAAAACTCCCTTTTCTGTTTTAAGTTGGGTTTTCTACGGGTTGCCTCTGAAAAGAATTCTGAATAATAAAATACAACATTGTTTACTATAGGAAAAAAACTCACCATCACAGCCTTAAAGAAAGAAAGCAAGTGTGTGAAACCAAGTAAAGTAACATACAGCACCTTGACAAAGCCTTGGTGGTCTCTCACAAAGAGAGATTAGTCTAAGATATTTATAAAGTTTGGAATCTAATCTCCAGTGGGTTAAATCAAGTCTTTCAAAGTAGTTAATTAACTATAATTGAAGTAAAAAAAAACATGATATGAGTGCTTAGCATTGATGGACATAGCATGGTGAAGGTCTTGAAGCAAGTCTTAATAAGTAAACTGTGTTTTTTGATAAGCAAGCTATTCTCCCAGTTGAGGGACCATTGTCCTATGAGAACTAGTTGCCCAGATGAGCAAATGACTTATTCAAATAAGTTGATATGTGGAAATATCCCGAGGCAATCAGTGAAGTTGTTTATTGGCTTAAAATCTTCTTGGAATAAATAAAGCTTGTTGGCACAGGTGTACTCAATTTTCAATCCTGAGCATTAAGCCATGTAATACAGGTGGTCTTAGTTTCCAGTAAAGATGAGCTGAATTTGTTTTTTGGGTAGAAAGGTCAGTGACATAGAAGGCATTCAAGGTAAGAGAAAAAAATCATAATGGTAATAAAAAATGGATAAATACAAGGAGTATTTAGATTTTGATGAATTAGAGTGAATAGAGAATTAGCTAAGAGAGGGGGTTTAGGTTCGATGGTAGAGAACCAGGAATCAGAACTTCATCCTCTCCAAACGGGAGCCTTTTTAAAGGTTTTAAATATCTTACCTTTGGGAAACGGTCATGGGTTTTGAGGGGGCTTTTTAGTGTTAGTATATTATGTATGTATGTTATGTATAATTTTTTTTTTTGCTTTATTTTGTTTTCCTAGGAAATCTTGGTTTTTAAGTGATCACACAATGCATTATCAACTGAGAAATATGTTACTTCAAATTCAAATATTTTGAATGCTTTTGGTATTTTAATACCAGGCCCCATGCTTTGAAGGTTGATTGGAAAATGAAAGTTAAATTATTATCTGCAAAGAATGATTGCCAAAAAATGAGACTGAGCATGTTGGCTTCCATCTCTGTATATATTATGGGGCAGAGAAAGGAATTATTTATTTATTTTGGAGCTGACAAAGGGACAAGTCCAAAGTTTGACTTAATATTAGTCAAGCAATACTGCTAAGATTCATGACAAAGAGCTCTTACAGTGACCAATATCCTATTTTTTTCAGATCCTGAGAAAACTCAGAAAGAACATAATAGCAATTTAGTGTTCTTAGACTAATCAAGAGTTTCATATTTAAACCAATCTAGATTCTAATCCTCACTTAGATACTTAATAAAATAGGTCTTGGGCAAGATATTTAACCCCCTTGTCCCTCAGCTCCCTTAAGATACTTCCTCATAATGTGCTGTGAAAGAAAAAAACACAGGCTCTGCTTCTTCTTATAGACATTTATCCATCCCACAACTTCTTGCTCAACGTCTTCATCTATGAATGGGAGACTTTACAAGGCCGTCAGGAGAGTTTCCTGAGACAATGCTGAAGACTTTAAAATTTCTAAAAAGATCACTGAATTTCAGTAAATGTTTACATTACTTCCTTCTAGGTACTCACAAAGATGTACAATAAAAGCAATTAAAATATGAGACAGCAGCGGCCAGGTTGGTAGATGAACTGAGGAGAAGGTTATTGCAGTGTCCTTCCTACCATGGGCAGTAGGAAACTAACCAAACATTAGCAATGGTGTCACTGAAAATCCTTCTGGAAGTTTGTAAGTGCTCAATGCTTGAGACTAAAGCAATCGAAAGCACCAAACGAGGAAAAAGGGTTCCTGATGCTTTTTTTCTCATATTCTGTACCATGTGAAAAAAACACATTTTGAAATTTACTCTAAATCATGGTTTCTTTGGAAAGGTATTCTATTCTATCATTAACTGAATTTTCATTGAGTGCCTACTGTGTGCTAGAATGTTAATTGTAATTTATGGAGCACTATTTACATGTCAGGGATCATGTTACACACTTAATATCTTTAATAATTATCTCATTTAATTTTTATAACAATTTATAAGATTGGTGTTGGCCAGGTGCGGTGGCTCACACCTGTAATCCTAGCTCTCTGGGAGGCCGAGGTAGGCGGATTGTTTGAGCTCAGGAGTTCGAAACCAGCCTGAGCAAGAGCGAGACCCCGTCTCTACTAAAAATAGAAAGAAATTAATTGGACAACTAAAAATATACAGAAAAAATTAGCCGGGCATGGTGGTGCATGCCTGTAGTCCCAGCTACTCGGGAGGCTGAGGCAGGAGGATCGCTTGAGCCCAGGAGTCTGAGGTTGCTGTGAGTTAGGATGATGCCATGGCACTCTAGCCAGGGCAACACAGTGAGACTCTGTCTCAAAAAAAAAAAAAAAGATTGATGTTGACATACCCTTTTTAATATATCAGGAAACAGAAAGACAATGTAACTAACATAAGGTAGATATTAGGCAGCTTTTAGCAGAATTGAGGTTCAAATTTATAGATCTATACCATTCCAGAGGCCGTGCATGTAAACGCAGTGCTCTACTGACACTCAGTTAAGTTTTGGAAGTCTTTTCTCTTCTTCAAGACATTTAATTAAATTATATAAAGTTTTGTAAAACAGACACAAAAAGAAATTTAATTCCCTTCAATTTTTACTTTTTATTCTTTTTTTTACTTGTACAAATTTATGGGGTACAAGTATTGTTATATGTGTATATTGCATCATGGTCAAGTCAGGACTTCTAAGGTATCCGTCACCTGAATAGCATGCATTGTATCCATTAAGTAATTCAATTTTTAGAACACACTTTCTTCCTCCAGCAATATATGGACCAGGATGGAATAGAAAAGAGTATAAACAAACAAGGGAATATTTTCATCCAGGAGGTCTACAGGCATCTTTACTTCAAGTCTTGACCAATAGGAATTTTAACACTCTGCCTTATATCCCAAAACTTTGAAGTGAGTCATAAATTGTTCACAATGTTCTCTTTGTGCTTCAAGACAGGAAACCAGAGAATCTTTACTTTTTAGTATAGTCCAGCCTATTCCACTGAAGTACTGTAAAACATATCTATCCATCATTTAGAGTTACCAAAAATGGTCACTTCTGTTATTCCAAGTCATATGGGATGGTATGCCTGAGAATGCCAGAGGGTTCTTGCAAGTATGAGAGTAAAAGAGAAAGAGATAAAAAGAAGTAAATGGGAAAACAGAAGTCCCTGTTTCCAAAACATTGTCACCAATAATATTGATGTGCTCAGATGTAGAAATGAAAATTCCTTAAACTAAAAATATTCAAGTGCAGAAACTGCAACGTGCAATGTCATCAAAAGACTTTATCATGTGTTCAGCTCCACAGAGAAAGAAAACCTACAACTCAGTTCAAAATATAAATAACTATATATTCATAAACTTGGTTCTTTACAATTCTTCTTCAAGATGAGTATTATGTGGGAAAAGATTTTGTGTCTTGGACCAAAAGATAGTTTTGGAGGCTTACAAATGTTTCCCACTGATATCAACATACCACACAGGCAGGTAGCCAAACCACAACCTGGCCTTTCCATTTATCTGACAACATTTCTGTCACAGCAGAAGATCTGAGATGGTGTAGAAGTGTTTGTATCTCAGCAGCAGGTAAAAGCCAGGGGATGTCTACCAAGGTTGTAAATGCATGTATTCTGTGGTATAGCTGAGAGATAGCTGCCTCAAGAAGTATGTCATGGAAAATTTTAAGGACAATGAGGCCAGACTCCACTCTGCATGAATCCACAGTAGGTAAGCACTGGAATGAATGTGACTGGCTACCATTATTAAGAGATATTTTACATTTGGAACTAAGCTTTTTACTGTTAATAGTATGGAAGCTGAAGAGTATGACTACAGATGTTTAGGCATTATATCCATAGCAAGAGAGAAACATAATTCAATAAATTTAATTGGGATGACCAGTCTTCACTAGCTTGTGATTGTAAACACCAGGGATCATTTTTAATTCATCAAATTAGCTAGGTTGTAGGATTTTCAGGCAACAGAGTTGCCATTCTAGAGGATAATTTAGCAATACATATCAAAAGCCTTAAATCATGTACATGTTTTCTCTTGACAATTTCAATCCTAAGAATTGATTTTAAGAAGAATATATTAAAAGATCTAGCTAAAGAATAGTTGCCAATGACATTAGTCATAAGAGTATAAGTCAGAACCAACCTAGTTCCTGTATAAAGAAATGATGAAATAAATTACCATATGTCAATAAAAGAAAATACTATTCAGATATTTTAATGACCACTGTACACTATGATTTTTATACATTTGAGAGTAATAGATCATTTTTAAAATAGAATGAATTTTACAGACATTCTCCTATTCTAAAATGTACATGGGCTTACCTAAATTCATACCCAGAGTTTGGCATAAAATATGAAGACATTCAGGGAATTCTCAAAAGTGTATTTAAGAACACTAAGTTAAAAATTCAACATTAATAACAATTAAATTATGAAACATTCACAACGTATTAACTGAAAAATCAGAATACATAACATATATGTGGCAGTATTTCTTGTTAAATATATGTGTTCATACATGAATGCTATATTTTTGTGATCCCTAAAAATTATACTTACCAGGATAGTCCTCCTAACCACCATTGAAGGGCATCTTAATATTTGACTTACTTCCTCAGTAGTTCACCTTTTCCTTTTAAAAAGTTTGATAAAACAGACAAAAAATACTCTCTAATTAACAAATAAGCAAAAAGAACTTTATTACTTTTAACTGAAGGCCATATATTTTGACAAAAATATTAATACCTTATACATAAGGCAATATAGGTCTCAGTTTGGTAGTTTTCTATGTTTGTGTGTGATTTTGGAGGAAGGCATGATGTAAAGCAGTTAGCTACAGTAAACAGAAACCAATTCCAGCTAAATTAAGCAGAATGAGCATTCATTAAAAGTACATGAGATGGATGACAACTTCTAGAACAGTAATGAGCATATGGAACTTCTCTGCAGTGAAACAAATATAACTTGTAAAAAAGTTTATATGCATATATGACTAACTAGTTAATCTTTGGAAACTTACTGTCCTAAGGATATACAACAAATGGATAACAATTTATTCAAGGAAATCTACTAAATCTCATAAGAATAGTGAGTCTGTGGCCCCTGAATCATCATTCACTCCACCACTCCAATTCATCATGATAGAATTTCCAATTCAGGTAGGCGAGGTGGAAGAAACCGGGCTTTCTCTCTCCTTTGATTCCATTTAAGGACTATAGAACCTCCCAGGGAGAGGCAAGTTGCCATATTTCTTATTTCCCTAAGCTCCATGTTTCAAAGGTTAAAATCAAGGTTTGTGTAGCTGAGAGGTCAGGGACTCCTTTTCTCCACACAACCCTCATCCATAGGGCACAGGCTGTAAGCCAGGTGAGACAGGCTGAGAATACTGAGTCCCTAATTGCATTGACCCCATCTCCCTTGTAGGGCAGGCATTTCATGCAAGGGAAAGTAAAATGAGAAAACCAGCAACTACCAACTTGCCCAGTCCCTGCTTATAAAGCAGGAGTATCAGTGAAAGAACCTGTCAACTATCTTCATACCAATTCTGGAAAAGCGGTGCAGACATGTTGCCCAGTGGAGAGACATAGGTTATAAGAATAGAGGGCTCCAAAGTTCTCCCCAGAGGAAATGACTATATTTGGAAGAGGATGTGGGAGAAGTTTGAGCCTAAAGACATTGCCAAAAACAATTCTTTAGGTAGTAAGCAATTAATAGGATACTAGAAGTACAATTAGAGCAACGAGCTAACCTATAGGCCAATTAGTTTACCAGAAATAATGATGGAAAGAGACAGCTATTAATAAAAAGAACATTCCTGAGGTCAGAATAAACCTTAAATATTGGCCTCAAAAACTACCACTATGAAGGGATCTAAAATTAATTGATTCAGACTATGGAGCAATTTATGTACGTGGGCATTATTGAAAAAGCCAGAGCAATGGGCCAGTAATTACTTGAGCCAAATAGCTGAATGTGATACCATCAGAAGCAGACAGATTTATAGAGAGATTAGAAATAGAGTCAAAGAGAGCACTGCTAACACCACTGTAATCCCAGGAAGACTGTACACATGCCCCGAACTCGACTCTCTGAGGAGTGAAGATAAAGGCTACACACTGTCAGGGATACAGGCTTTATTCAAATAGTCCAACAAGTAAACAAGCAACCGATAGCACCAAAAACAAACCCTGAGTGTGGTCAATATTAAGTTAGAAAAATATATTATCTAAATAGGCATATTCAAAAAAACTATGAGACAAGACTGGGCAGTAGAAACTTTCTGTGAGGGGGGCCAGATGTCAAACTTAGCTGAAAAAAATTCAAAGAAGCCATTATTAGTATGTTCAAAGAAAAAAGATATGGAGGTAAACCATGATTACATAAGTAAAGATTAAAAATTCCCAACACATATAAAATATAAAGTGATAAATATCATGAAAGGACTAAATGAAAATTTGATATTTAAAAAGTAAAATCACTGAAGTAAAAAATTCACTGGAGTGTACCAACAGTAGATATAAAATGTCATAAAAATCAAAAAACTTGAATATAGTTTAATAGAGATTATGTTATTCAAAACCAGAGGGGGAAAAAAGGTTTAAGAAAAATAAATATAATTGCAAAGAAATACAGGCAAATATTAAGCATAAAAACATATACACAATGGAAATACTAGAAAGAAATAAAGGAGAAAAAAAAACCAAGATAAATATTCAAAGAAATAATGCCTGAAATATCCTAAATTTGATGAAATCACAAAACTAACATCAAGGAATTTCAAGTAAATTAAACCAGAAGTGATTCTTACCCAGATGCTTCATAGTACAAACGTTGAAAAAAAGAGAAAAAATCTTGAGAGTATCAAGAGGAAGATGAGTGAGGTGCAAAGAAATCCCAATAATATTAACAGCTGATTTATCATCAGAAATTTCAGAGGACAGGAGGCACTAGTGTGACATATTCAAAGTACTGAAAAATACAGTATTAAGCAAGAATTTTATACCAAGCAAAAGAAAAACAATATTCCAAAAGTTAGGGCAAATAAAGACATTCCCAGATAAGCAAACAATGAGAGAAGTTGTTGCTCAAAGACCCACTTTACAAGAAACATTAAAGAAAGTTCTTCAGAAAGCAAATGATTTTAAAGAATATATTGAATCCATACATGTATATTCATATGCACTAAAGAGTTCTGGTAAAGGTAATTATGTAGACAATCATAAAAGACTGTATAATTGCATTTCTTCTCTTTTCTCTTCTTAATTTATTCAATCAACAATTACATAAAACATTGCATATATAATTGTATTATTGGGCCTATCCAATATAGAAATATAATGTGTTTAGTGACAAAAGCAAAAGGAGGTGGATAAGAGTAAAGTTGTATCGGACAAAGTAAATGACACCACATGGTAACTAGAATTCACAGGAACAAATGAAGAAAACCAGAAATAGTAAATAAGAAGGTTATTATTACAAATTCTCTCTATATATATATGCTTGATATTATTTCTTCTCTCAACTTTTTAAAAAAATTAAAATTACACAAAGTAATATTTATTGCAATATAGTGTTGTGTTTATAATATGTATAACAATAGTACATACAGGAGGAAGAGGGAATAGAGCTATATAGGAGCAATGATTTTGTATCTCATTTGAATTAAATTAGTATACATTTATTTGATGAGGATAAGGGTAAGCTAAGATATATATAGTAAATACTGAAGCAAACATGGCAAATATTTTTTAAGTAGAGAAATAATCGTTAATGGAATAAAAATACTGAACTAGAAAATATTCATTTATCATAAAAGAAATCAGTAAAGAAGGAATAGAGAAAAAAATAAGATGTGAAAAATTTAGAAAACAAAACTAAAGGGAAGTACAAATCCTAACTTATCAGAAATTGTACTAAATGGAGATGAATTAAGTACTTCAATCAAAGAGGAGAGATTGGCATAATAGATTTTAAAAATGTCCAACTATATGCTATATATAAAAGATACACTGTAGTTTCAAATACCCAAATAGGTTTTAACTAAAAGAACAAAAAACATATACCATGCATGAAGTTACCAAACAATAGCTGGAGTGGCTGCACTATTAATAATATCAGACAAATACACTTTAAAACAAAAATTGTTACTAGAGACTAAAAAGCACATTTTATGTTAATAAAGAGCATCAGTCTATTTGGAAGATATAGCAATTGTAAACAAACAGCACCTGACAACAGAGCCCCAAAATACATGAAGCAAAAACTGACAAAATTGAAGTGAGAATATAAAATTCAATGATATTTGTTGGAGAATTCAATACCATAATTTTAATAACAGGTAGAACAAGTATGAAAAAGCCCAACAAGTAAATAGATGATGTGAACAACATTGTGAACCAATTAGACCTAGCACATATGTATGGGACGCTTCATTCAAGAACAGCATAATACATACTCTTCTCATGGAAGAGTATATATTCTCCAAGATATACCATTTTTAAGCCATAGAACCAGCTTCAGTAAAACTAAAACAACTGTAATCATACAATATATTTTCTCCAACCAGGAGGGAATGAATTAGAAACCAACAACAGAAATAAGTCTAAAAAGTTCACAAATATGGGAAAATTAAGCAACATACTCCTAAATAACAAATGGGTGGGTCAAATAATGAATCACAAAAGAAATTAGAAAATATTCCAAAATGAATGAAAATGAAGAACCAGCATATCACAACTTATAGGGTACAGTGAAAGCAGCCATGCTTGCAGGAAAGTAAATAGCTGTAATAGCTATATTTAATAAGGAGAAGATCTCAAATAGAAAATCTAACCTTTCATGTTAAGACACTGAAGAGAAAAAAAGAGAACAGCACAAAGCAAGCAAATGAAAAGAAATACTAAAGATTAGGGTGGAAATTAATGAAATAGAGAATAGAAAATCACTAGAGAAAATACACAAAAGTTAGCTCTTTGACTATATCGACGGAATTGACGAAACTTAAGCTAGACTGACCAAGGAAAGAGAGAGGATTAAGTCAGGAATGAAAGACAGAACATCACTACTAACTTTACAGAAATAAAAGGGATCGTAGTGAATACTACAAACCACTGCATACCAACAAATTACACAACTTACATGAAATGGACAAATTCCTTAAAAAACAAAACCACCACAACTATTTAAGAAGAAACGGAAAGTATGAATAGACCTATAAAAATAAATCAGAAGACTAAATTAGTACTTTAACAACACCCCAGGAAAAAAAATCAGAGTTTCAGATGGCTTAACTGGTGATTTCTACTGAATATTTAAAGAAGAATTCATACTAATTCTTCATAATTATTTTTCAAAATATAGAAAAGGAGAGAATACTTCCCAAATCATTTTATCAGTCTAGCATTAACCTTATAGCAAAATTAGATAAAAACATCACAAGAAAACTACAAACTAATATTACTTATAGACATAAAAATCCCCAAAGAAATAGAAAACCAAATCCAGCAACGTATGAATAGGATGATACACCCCGACCAAGTGAGATTTACCCCAGAGTACAAGGTTGTTTTAATATCCGTAAATAATGTAATATACCATATCAAAAGACAAAAGCTACATGAGTATCTCAATAGATGCAGAAAAAGACATGACAAAATCCAACACATTTTCTTAATAAAAACACTTAACAACATAAGAATTGAAAGAAGCTTCCTCAACCGCATGAAAGACTAAGATTATACTTAACGGTGAATGACTAAATGACCATAAAAAAAGAGAAGGATATTGACCTTGCTATTTCTTTTCAACATTATAATATAGGTTCTAGACAGGATATTTAAGGAAGAAAAAGAAATAAAGGCATTCATATCAAAAAGAAAGAAATAAAATGATCTATTTTCAGATGATATGATCTTGTCCAGAAACTTTTTTCTTCCAAACAAGTTTATACTATTATCTTTATTTTTTAAATTTTTTTTAAATTTCAGAATATTATGGGGGTACAAATGCTTTGGTTACATATGTTCCCTTTGCACTGCTCAAGTCAGAGCTACAAGCGTGCCCAATCCTCAGACAGTGCACACCGCACCTGTTAGGTGTGAATTTACCCATCCCCTGCCCCTGCACCTGCCTTACACCTGATGAATGTTGTTTCCATATGTGCACATTAAGTGTTGATTGACTAGTACCAGTTTAATGGTGAGTACATGCAGTGCTTGTTTTTCCA